>VYZW01008922.1:798-11370 GCA_013401315.1 Balaeniceps rex
GGTGGCCATGATGATGCTAACAGACCACAAAGCAAAACAAAGGCAGAAGCTAGGCTGGTTTAGGCTCCTTAAGAAATTGAAAATAGCTTTTTCTCCTTTTCCAACTTGGCAATTTTCCCCCAAACTCATAAAAACAGCAAAAGGAGTTTTAAAAGTGACACAGTGTCCCATTAAGCTAATTCACTGACTGCAATCCAAATGCTCTGTGAATACGTAAAATATAAAATACTGTTCAAGGCTCTAAAGTGGAAACCGGGTACATGGGTTTACTTCAAATAAATACAAAATACTGTTACCTCCCACAACATAAATTAACCGTCCTTTATTTATCGCACAAGAGGTAACACACATATCCTTAAAGAACAGCAGTGTTATTCCAATGCTGGTGGTAACATATTACTGCCCTGGGAAAAAGGCAGACACTGAACTCAAGTACAGCTTTTAAGACTCTTATCTCTTAAAACGCGTTTACTTGCCATTTTTAAATCAAACTGGGCATGGACATCGATAGACAGAAAGAGCATCGAACCAGCTCTGTGTCATCTCGTACAGGAGAGGCCAGAGAAATCGATTTGGTAAGGAATCCATTTCTTGCCGCAGCCACTCTCGCCATCCTGTACCCCCAAGGCAAGGCTGCAGACTGCAGCGGATTAAGGAGCTGGAGACTGCAGATTCCATCCACATGGAATGCATCGCTGAATCGGGCTACATGCAAGAGAAAGCACTAATGACTCCAAATGATGTAAGATCATCTAGAGTTTGCTAGCATTAAAGCTCCACATTCCACTTCAACTTTATATTAAAAAAAAAAAAATCATTAGAGACATGGCATGATAAAAATTGACTAGATTCAGCATTTATCCAAGTGTGTGGATACAGGTGAGCCTGGTAATGTCAAATACTTTTAAATCTAAGCAAACTTCCTCCTATTCATTAAACAATATAAAGTATCTATTTCAACGTGTATCTCTCTGTATTGCAGATTACAAAACTTACATAGCACTTTCAATGGCCCACGCTCGTCACCCCAACCGTGAAACTGATTTTGGCTAGTAGCATATAAAATTTCACTTTCTGCCAAAGAGCCTGATCTTCAGTGCAAATGCAACTGTGCTTCTTAATGAACAACCAACCTGTATTATCCTTTGAAACACTCTTTTTGGAGTGCTAGTAATTAACATGAAATTTAAGGCATTTTCTAACAAATTAAGTAAACGGTTATATGCTGGGTACTCCATTCACCTGAGCCAACAGCTGTGCACCTTATAAAGGTAACCAGCTGACCTATGATACATAGCTAGCATACATTTATGAAGCATCCATTTATGGAGCAACATTATTCTGCCTGACCCTATCAACATTTACATGATTTGTAAGCAATATGCAAGTTTTACAAGCTTTTAATCCATGAGAATAAAGCACTTAAATCATCCCTGGAGCATGGACCTTGGCTGTAACTCCGCTCATAACCTACGTCAACTGCTCTTCAGTGCTTCTGAAGCCAAGCAAAACTTAGCATACATTACGAATAGATCAAGACAACTTTAAGATGATCAGGAAAAAAAAAAAAAAAAAAGACTCAAGCAGCTGAAGAACAGTACATTTCTCAGCCTTTACATTCGAGAACATCTTACAAATGCCTACAGCAAATGGGTAAACTCACCCCTAGTCTAACTTCACTGAAGTTAACATTTTTGCAACAAGAAAAAACAGGCCTAGTATCTTAAAAGTCTGTCACTAGATAAAAAAAGTCACAGTATGTAAAAACTTAATCAAAACCAGTTGTGAATACAAATCAATTCCCAGGGTATTTTTGCACCTAACAGATAACTGAGCATATCTCCGTAACGCATCAGCTTTGTTAGACAATGGGCTGCTCTCCCTATTCTTTTGTTATCTACTTCCAAACCATAGCCAGTGATTTGTTTCAGCAATGACTGCCAAATTTCTGCAGTGAAAACAAACAGGGTATGTTGCCACCGATAATCTGGTATTTACAAATTCTCTGTAGAACTGAAGACCTCCTATAGCATCCTAACTAAAAATCAGAACATAACAATTGAAAAAAAATCTATTTGTACAACTTCTAAATAACATCAGCTAAAAACATTCGAGACCTTGACCTTACATCTGGAACCTGCTAAAACCAATTGCTTTACTTGCATGGAGTTCAATGGACATTCTGCAATTTGCATTCCTGTGAACCTTCATTTAGACACAGTCTGATGGCTGTCCTTAATCCTTTACCCCAGTGCCATAAATGTTATTGCTAATCTCTTGAAGTTTTTCTTTATACAAAAAAAAAAGCAAGAGAACTGTCAGCTATGATTTAGCATTCAAATCAAATGCCTCCAGACTTTTCAAAGTATAGAACATACGTAGCATCATTTCATCCCACTGAAATCAGTTCCTAAAAGGCCTACCGCTGTAAGCTCTCAAATATTCAAATCAAGGTACATTTCAAAGAGTTTTTCTAGCATACATTTTACTGCTTCCTAAGTAACAGTTCTAGAAAAATCAATTTTTAATCCCCATTATCAGTTCTGTATTTGCCTGAAACACTACATATCTTTCTTTGGCCAATGCCATTTCAATTACAAATGTAATGCCTTGTTTTCACTGTACTTATTTACATTAGACGTAAGAATACTTGAATTATGTGTGAAAGAAGAGTCTTCTTAAAACACATTTTAAAGAGAACAAAGTAATTGTGACTTTGGATACCCGAACTCAGTTGAGATAACCTCTGCAACACACAGCTCCGCATTTACAGACAGTTCTGATCCTCTTTCTGGATGGGCTAAGACCATCAGCAGAGTCTGAAGTCAGATCTATTGAACCTGTGACACAGATAAACACAAACAAGGAAGTTTTAAAAGACAGATTGAAACCGTGACAGGTATTCAGATGGCTTCAAAAAGCCTTCTACCACCCTAGTTCTCAGGAGAATTGTGTGTGAAGCTATACTCCAGTTCTACCGACACACACATTACGACTACTTACAGAAGACCTAGCATACATATCAGAATCCAAAGCTTGACAAACTCAAGCCTTGTACCCTCAAGTCTGCATCCATACTGGTTGGCTGAGACTGCAGCCTGCCTTGAACATTATTGTCGCAGACACCACAAGAAAGAGGAGTTTTAAGGATTTAAATAAGACCAATTTGTCAGCACTTAGAGAGAACTTCTACGAGAATGAGGTACAGCTCTAGAGTATAGACACGTTTCTCTGAAAACAGAATAGTGGGGCCAACAATACATCGCTGTTGCGGATAAATGGTCTGCATGCAAAGTTTGACACACACCACACCCCTGCCAGCAAACCTCAAGAATTTTTGACTGTACTGAAAAAAAATGAAGTCATAAAATGGTTTGTGTTGGAAGGGACCTTTAAAGACCATCTCGTCCAAACCCTGCCGTGGGCAGGTTGCTCAAAGCCCCATCCAACCTGACCTTGAACACTGAATGGAAGATCAATGATCAAAGAATCACCGAACAGCCCGAGTTGGCAGGGACCTCAAAGGATCATCTGGTGCAACCTTGTGTGGGAAAAGAAGCCTAGATGAGATTATCTAGCACCCTGTCCAATCGCATCTTAAAAACCTCCAGTGATGGGGACTCCACCACATCCCTGGAGAGGTTGCTCCAGTGAACGATGGTTCCCACTGTAAAAAATTTCTTAATTATCAAAGAGCCGATAGTATTTCACCAAGAACTTTGTTTCCTGAAGTCTCTGCATAATGATCAGTGTATCCAACCCAGCAAAACAGCAGCAAACTTTGGACCGTCCTTCTTCTGTCCTAAACATTTGTACAATAGGACCTACATCTATTGAGGCCTACAGACACCAGAATCCGGAGACAAACCTATGGTGCCTTACACCACTCAGCTGTTACAACTGTCTTTGTAACTATCACTAGCAGATTACTTAGAAAGTAGTTTATGTGAAATGCCACGTAAATGCCTTTGAATAAAGGAAAGCTTTTATTAATGGTAGCCTGACCACTCCTTTGAGCATTCCTGTGACAAATCTTCAAAATAATTTGCCTCATCAGACATTCCAACCACAACCCCTTGCTGTGAGCCAGGAGTGCTGAAGGAGGTAATGTACTTGGGGTGCCCACAAAAGCTTCTGGGTGCACCCTGTCTGCGCTACACCGCAACGAGCGCCGTCTGTTCTAGAATCCACAGAGCTGTGTTAGGGAGATGCAGTGCCTGACTCGAAACGCTAACATCAGTCAGGCTGCAACAGAACCCGCCAGCATCCCAAACCTCCTGCAAGAACAGTGTTAAAATCTGCAGACCTTTCATCTGATAGTCAAAGGTTAGCTCTTCTCCAGCCTTGATGGTTCGTGTAGAGAACAGCGCTATTCGAGGAAGACGCAAGTCGAGGTTATCGATAAATACATTGAAGACTTGAAGATTTGGATCACACTGTAAGGCAAAAATTGACATAGTTTCTGTTAAGAAAACCGCACAATAAATTTCACTGAAGTGTTTAAGTAAACCAAAGTCACAGGAAAACAAGAACTGGTTCTTCTCTCAGTGACAGAAGTCTGAAATTGATTTCAGAAGATAACAACAAATTACATTCTTGAAATAGCGTTAAAGGAGAACATTCATAGCTTAGGGTCGAGTCCTTTCAAGAAGGCAACCTTTACACAGTACATAGACTACACTAATATGTACAGCCTATTAAAAAACCCCAATATGGTACCTTCAAAAGATGACAAGAAAAAAGATGACAAACAAAGCAATTAAAGCTACATTCAGAGGTTAGTATCTACCTACAAAACCCACAAAAAGAATTAAAGTTGAGGGAAAAGAAAAAACAATATAGTGTTTCAAGCCACACACACTCAGTATTCTGTATTTAGGTTTAAGCATTGCTTCCAGGCCAGAAACAATATCTTCACACTATGAACAAATTTCAGTTGCTAACCTGCTTGGCTTCTGAATTATCTGCTGTGGGCTAGAGGGCAGGGGGAGGGACAAGGACACTAAGCAGGTACTAGAAACCACTTTATCGTTTTTTCTGGATCAAGTGTCAGAAGTCAGTAGTGACTGAGACAGTTTCTTAAACTCTGCGCGCTTCTTCCCCTCTTTAACAGTAAAATATATCCCACATTAAAGAATCAAAAGTGAAGTTAGACATCTAACTTTACACTGAAAAGTGAGAATACTTCACTCTGATTTCCAAAAGTGGAGAGCAATTGGCTGTATCTAAAACTCTTCTTCATCCTTCTCCCTGGCAAGCCTGCATGAAATACAAATGCCATCAGCTCACAAATCTGAAGACATGACTTTACTGTATTTGTAAACACTGACTGCATACTCACAAACATTACATCAGTAAGAAATAATAATTTTTAGTTCAGGAATGATACATAATTCCTTTCCAGATGCAGTTCAGCCTTCTTGCTTTAGGTACTTCAGTTGAACGGGAAATAAAACACTACAAAAATTTCCCGTTTAAAATTTACTTTTGAGTCTTTGGCAAGTTTAGATTTGACATGAGCAGGGAAAAAGGTATCTACAAGGGAGAAATACCACAGAAAGCATAGGAATTTTCAATTTTTTCCTCTACCAATGTTTGAAGGATGACATTCGGCATAACCTCCCATCCTGCCCTGCTACAGAATAATGCATCAATTCCTATCGTTCACTAATTCACTAATTTTATTAAGTACTTCTCAAGTGTTGGGTCTTTCAGTTACTTCGAAAAAACCACAACCAAACCAACCCTATTTTGGTTGTCTAGAATGAGCAGATCCAGTGACAACCCCAGTCCTACCAGCTGCCCACTTCAGGCAGCATCTCATTCCCAGGTTTTTGTAGGTAGTCCTACTCCGAGTAAGGCTAAGTATTCCATTCTATGTATTACATCATCCAACTGACTGGACTGTGCTGGCATGAAACAAACCGCTCAAGAAAAACTGTGAAGATGGTTAAGAAAATATTTACAGTAGAAGATACTTCTGGCACAATTAGGATAATTCTCCAAATTCTTAGTATACAAAACAAGGTCTTACGCTGTGATTCACAAAGTGGGATACATTTCCATATCGAGCGGCATCTACTGTAAATTCATCTGAGTCATAGTCCAAATCAAACAAGTACGTATTTCCCTGGTTGTCATAGAGCTGGCCTCGTCTCTCTGCTTCCTCACTTGTAATCACCTAAAAAGAGAGAAAAAAGAAACCTGCATCATATTATTAACTATTACTAAATTAAAACAAAAATCACAACCAAGTTAGGAAAAAACCCTCAACTTTACTTGGTAAAAAATATCACATTCCTTTTTGATGTTGAAATAGCATTCCATCTCTAATGAATAAAGAATACATATATACAGCTAAACTAATTAGCGACTGAGGCTTCCCTGGACGTAATTTGTCTATAGCTGATGCACAGCACTACCTTGTCTCAGGGAAATAAATATCAGCACCTTCTGTTACAAGTTTTGATGATGACAGATACAATCAATTGTTTCTACTTGAAGTTTCTATATGCATAATTTTTTCATTAGACCCAGAAAGCCTTGTTTACTTCACGTAAAATAAAATTTTGGCAGACAAAGATCAACAGGTATCAGTCTTTACAACCCAGTCATATTTACAGTCCAGTACTCATCTCCTCCCTCCCTAGAAGCATCTCTTCCTGCTATTTTTGACGGCAATGAAAGATCCTATTCATGACGACTCAGACAGACACATCGCTTCACAAAGCTGAATCTATGGAATTAGGTTAGCATGTATCAGCACAAGGTAGAAACCCAGAAACTCCCCAAAGGAAGAGAAGAACTACAGTCACTTTTGACAGAAGCAACAGCTTAAACAACTTCATCTGCAGCGTTGAATGTATTCTGTCTTGTTCTGACTCAGCAATAACAATTTGGCAGCAAGACAGATATGAAATGCGTTGGAGTTGGACAAAAAAACCCTCTAAAATCTTTCTGACATCCAATTTGAGAACTTATTCAGCAGCAGGGAATAAGCAGATTCAGGTGAAAGGGTAAATACACTTTCCTTTAAGCAACAACATTACATAATCGTCTTTCTGCATTAACTCCTCAACGGACATATTTTGAATGACTGATCTCTTGTATGTTTATAAGAAAGGCATGACCATGAGAAGTTAGATTTGGGGCAGGAAGGATGGAGGAAATACAATACAGACCATAAACATTTGTACGAAGGGACAGAAGGAATTATTTTGAGTCAACTTAGTAGCAAGGCAGATTTGTGGCAGAAATACAATAGATTGGATCAGAGAGGCTGCCAGGAGCTACCGATGTAAAGAGCCCCGAAGCAGAGCAGAGGCTGAACCAGACAAACACAGGGCAATACAAAATCTCGAGAGTAACTCAAGGTCTGTATTTCATAACGTGAAAGTTCTGGTTGAAATTGTAAGAGATCAAGTAAACAGATAATATCCATACTACAAGTCTTATTCTTGATGTTAATCAAAAGTAATAAATATGTTTGGAAATACTACCTTAAAAGTTCAGACAAAACAGAAAAGGGACTGACAGACTGTGTGGGGCGTTTGGCAATGACTGTGCCTGGGGAACAGCAAAAATTACAATAATGAAGATGATCAGGGAATAATGAAGAATACGACTGCCATGAAAGAAAAGAAGGACTTGCCTTTAGAAATACTATTGGGGCACATATCTAAAATAATTGTTTAGCGACACAGAGGATAAGTATTCTCTTTACATTCAACCTTTTACAGTTGCCCTGGAATAGAGGACGTTCTGGACAATGTATTTTTTCTGTCATCTAGACTGTCTATATATTGTATTCCTCTACTCAGAAGTAGACTTATCTATTATATAGTAGAAGTCAATAAGTGTTAAAACTGAGAGTAAGCTCATCAAGATTTTTCTCCAACATTTCCTTTATTGTAAATAATTCATCTATATGAGATAAATACATACCTCTCCAACATACTCCATCACAAAACTGTTGGTTTTAATTTTCTGGAGTGTTTTTACTCCCCAACCACGGCCATTGTTAGTTCTGAAGATGCAAAGAGAATACGGTGTACCTTTCTGTACTATCCTATTAGGGCAGTCAGGCCCACACCTACAAAACGAATTGCATTCATAGATGGGCAAGCCGGGCTGGATTTTCAACTTCTTTCGTTTATTGTAAGCCAAAATAAATCCAGCCTCCTTTGGACAGCACTTCTCAGCGGGGCAGTCGGCGCACTCACAGCCAGTCGTTATTCCATTTATTACATTTATTCCCGGAGCAGGTTTATACTCATTAATGTAGTAGAAGTCTAAAGGAGGGCCTTCAAGATCCACAGTGTTTTCTACCAGAATCATTGCTTTATGATTCTTTTTCCTGTTGAGTTCTTCTTTCCATCTCTGCAGAGCTATTCTTTGCTTAGCCTTCTTTACAATGTAATCCGCAACCGCGGGTTTCAAAGCTTTAACATGGTTTCTCACTTTCAGTGCTTTGCCTTCTCTCACCCGAGACAAGTATTCATTCTTGTCACTAAGAAAGTTTTGAAGCAGCAATGGGCATTTCAGATTTTTCTGAGGTTCCCAAGTATTTGAAGATTCTGGCCATCCTTTCCATTTCACAAGATAGTATTCTGTGCCCTTGAAATACAGAAACAGACACAGATTTAGCCACATTTCATTTTGCTGAATCCAGCATCACAGAGTACGCAGACAAACACAAAAGAGCTCTGGAATTAAGAAACGGCATACAGTGCAGAAGGTTTTGATGTCCCCATAGCAATTAGAATTGGGGAGAAAGAGAAAAATCATGTTTTCTGTTTGCAAATTAACGTATAGCACAACTTTGGATACTTTACATATCATCTCTAGGGGCAAAGAAATAAACAGCTGGGATGAACTCTGATCGCCAACATTATACCTGGAGGAGGCTACTTTCTTTAGGGCTGTTAGGTAAGTTATACTACCTAGTTGCATGACTCGTATGTACAAGCAGAATGTAGTCTTATCACATACAGAACAAAAATAAAATTCTAAGCTTACTGAAAAAAATCTCTAAAAAACACTGTTTGTCATATCAACCATCCTCCCAAAGGAGTAATCCATTCAAAACACATATTTTATTTATAATCAAGGAGCATACATTTTGTACTTATTTTAAAAAAGCCAAATAACTGTAACAAGGCCAAATCCTGAGACTGAATTTCACTGGCACGATCAAGCCGTAGGAATCCAGTTGCAGCACATGGCCCTAACTCTTCATCAAACAGACTACAACAGTCAAGAGAGAAATATAGACTGTTACCTGCAAATAAAGGAGAAGCACCATAATACATACCAAGCTACAACCTAAAAGCATCAGCATTTTGCTTAACTTCTAGATACACAAAGGCGAAACATTTCATATTCTAACATCTCTGTAATTTCAGAAAAAGACCTTCCTTCAACATACCGAAAGCAGTACTTACACTGCTTTCTGTTTACAGTTCAAAGTTTAAAAGATGTTTCATTCGACATCAGCAAGAGCTTTGTCCTCACAGCCTGCTACTTTATATTATGAGCAAAACTACCCTTGGCTCACTTCCAGATTTCAGCTGAAAGAGTGATCAAATTGGTCTGTGTTTCTCTTACCTCTTCTACCTTGTAGTCACACAAATATTCCACCTCATAACTCTTTAGACTCCTGTTGGTGATTCCAATGGATTTACATCTGAGATTTTCCTTCCTACATAATTCTTGGAGGGTCTCAAGTGAAGCTAGACATGGCACATACCAAGCTACAATAAGAAAATTGGTAAAGAATCCTATTTAATGTCTCGGCTAAATTGAAATCATTACGCCTTATCCCAGAGTCCCCACATGATCATTTGTGATAGCATTCCACGAGTCTCTCGTACAACTACAGTGTCTCACAGAGTCGAACTCAACCCTTCTCTAACGGGTAAAGTGAAACACATCAATGATTCCCTCCCTGCACCTTTATTCTGTACAGTACGTATATTTATAAACAACAACAAATATTTTGGAGGGCGGAGACTTCCACAGGTGAAAGCTGCACTAAGAACCGAGTAATTTCCTTACAATTACAGCATCCCATAACTGAACTACGGCGACAAGGACGCCTCCATTCTTTCGCAAGACCGCCAAATATCTGTATTTAGTCGAGTGGAATCAAGCATTTGCGATGCAACCATGGTGACTGGACGAGGAAAGAAAGATCCACCGCGCTCTTCCAGAAGGATCGCGGGCGCCTTGTCAGCTCGGCAGATTTAAAGGGACGGACAGTCCGCAGAGCGGCACGGCAGGAGCGCCAGCTCCCTGCCACGGCCCGGGAAGCACCGCTGGAGTGGGGAAGGGAGGGCGGGAGGGACGAAGCGCAGCACAGCAGCCGAGCGTTGCTGCGGCGAGGGCCGCGCCTCCCTACCCTCGGCGCCGGCCCCGGCTCCCGGCCCCGGCCAGGAAAGGGCCGCTCCCAGAGGAGCTTACCTCCGCGGCGCACCGCCAGGAGTTTGGGAAGGCGGGGAGGGGGCGGCGGACTCCCTTCCCGCAGCCGCCTCGGCCCCCCCCGCGCCTCTCCCTACCCCCGCTCCATATTTA
>VYZW01008922.1:23427-73617 GCA_013401315.1 Balaeniceps rex
TGTGATAGTACGCAGCTGACCACCTCAAAAATCACTAGAACTAATGGTAACGCATTTGTTCATTTTTGTTCATCACAGGATGACATGCCATACAGACTTCAGTCTGATGACCCAAGCCCCAACACGGTCCTTCATGCCAACAAGGAAAACAAACAAAACCCACACAGGTGAATTCCCTGCCACCCCAAAAACTTGTGACTGAAGGATGTAAGCAGCCTGCAGTCACGTACGTCACTCAAAACACAAAGCAATTCATAGCTGAGCCCTTATAGTTCAACACCAACTTCAGGCAACACCTACCCAAAACCAAGTATTTCCCAGTCTTCCTCCTTTGCCCCCAACAACTGACTGTTCCTGTAATATCTTTGAGCCATTTCACTCACAGTCTGCTAGATCTGACAACCTAATATGAATTTTTTTTTTGAAAGCAAGCATCAGATAATGAAGTTCCTGTCCCAACAGCAACATGCTTGGAACTCAAAACCTACCTCTGAAATTCAGAAGCTAAGTGCTGTGCTAGAGCTTCTGTGAAGCAAACTCCACCAATGCTATCGTCTGTGTTTGTAGCAAGCACACGATATATTCCACTGTTTACTTCTATGACTGTGATAGAAAGCGATGTTCCACCAAGTTTATAAACCAACACATTGCTGCCATGGTTAAAAAAAAAAGTAGTATTAATAAGCCATCTAAAGTTATGTTTGGCACACTTCCTAAAAACATGACCACCTTATAATGTATTGCAGGTTTTAATCAGTTTTGTCAAGACAATTTGATTTTTGGTGTTTGTATTTAATGCATCTCAGTACCACTGACTACTTGACAATGTTCCCTAAAGAACAAAATTAGTTTTCCTACAACACAATTGAGAATTGAACATTACATTCAAGATTATAGGCAAGCATTATATGAGAAGGGGAAAAAAATATCAACCAAGAAGAAAAAAGACAAGACATCTGTTTGTACTGACAGCAGTCTTTGCTATTTTGAAAATCTTGTGATTTATTTGAATATTCGTAAGGGAAACCCAATGCACCTACTGAACCCAGGAACTCGGCTTTAGTCTTCTACCATATGTAAAATGACCCCATCTCCCACAATTAAAAACCAGCTATGCCAAAATCTGTTTAAGAAGGGATGCATTTTTCTTCAAGCCAATCAGCTCATTAAAGAGCAAGACAGAATCTGGAGACAAATCTTTAAAGACAATTCTAAAAAAAAAATAAAAAACAGAATGAAGGGATTCAAAACACTACAGATTTACAACTTCTGAATTGTTATTGGCTTTATCAAGAGAAAAAAGAAGAACAAGCCTCCAATCATTAATTTTGTATTGACTGCTAAGGCAACACAGCATTCCCTCATTTAAGATTTCTCAGGCTTTAAGTACAGCAGCTTAAATTTAAGAAGTAAAATATTAGGATTTTACCTTTTCCCAGTGGGTGAATCTTGGCCAATTCCATAAGCCAGGAGAGCTGCAGACGGTTCATGAATTAATCTCATAACATTAAATCCAGCAGCTGCAGCTGCTTCCCTGTGATAAGGCACAACAGCATTTCATTTTACTTTAATTATTTCACTATAGTCACGCACACTTTAAGATTTCATCTGAACTACATATGTCACCAACTCAAAACTTGGTTACAACATGGTATCAACAAAGCGAAGTGACTGGAAAAGAAAGGTATCAAGAAGTTCAGTTGCTACTGTGTTCTTCAGGTAGTCAGATCTGCTGTGTGCTTATTATCAAACAAAACACTGATGTATCAGTCTACATACCCCATAAAAAACAGGACACCCCCCCAACTACAAGATGAAAAACCCCACCCTCAACCAAACTTGCTAAGTTATCTTCAGGTGTGGTATTAAAAGTTCTTGGTACACTATTTCAACAGATACCATGCTAGGAAAATTGCTTTTACTTCCAAATCAAGTTACCACACCTCACCTCTAACATTTTCTTTACATGTTTTCCTGAAACTTCACAGTAACCCTAGGACTGCCCTACAAGTCGTTTCCTCCACTTTGAAGTTATTTTGAAACTTGTATGCCAAAGCAATAGAATGTTTCATTATACATACTGCAAATACCCAGCTCACTAATGTTTTATGACCAACTTTAAGCATGCTTTAAGTATTTCAAGACAGTTCAACATAAGGGCTTCTACATACCATAAAATAGAAACAGATGCTGCCAGTTACGCACAGCTTTAAGTCTATTTATGTTTTCATATGGAAGAACTTTTACAGCTACACTTCCAAGAATACTGGTGTGTATTCTGTATCTGCTCTCTGATAAAAGTCCTCAGTAAAGTCATGTAACACCATTTGGTTTGGTACTGTTTGTATGAAGGGAGGGGAAGTTATGGAAGAGTGCTGAGAAACTATTTGCATTTCAAAGCAGATGCTGAAGATCCACTAGAAATAACACATCTCAAATGACATTCTCTCCTTGATGATACCAAAATTCCCTCTCACTTCAGTTGATTCAGAATTTCATTTTGGTTACAACAGTGAATGCCATGAAAAGTTTCTAAAGTCAGGATTTTTATCTCCTACTTTCACATTTTCCCAAGTCAAATAGCATCCCAATGTCTTGACTGATAGTCACAAGCTGAAGTCCAGCAGGAGAATTCCCATTGCTGATCTGCCAGCCGGTCTGCTTTAGGCATGTTAAATAACAGAAAAATCTTAATCCTCTTACCCAAGGGCATTTTTCTGATTCTCTCCAAAATCAAATGGTACAGTGATAACAACGTCATTTACATCTGAACCCAATGCAGACTGAGCAGTTTCTGTTTATAAACATAGGCAGAACATGTTGATTAAAAGCAAAAAAAACAATATACCACATCTTAAAAATATGAGGACAGCTTAAAAAAAATGTTATGATTTTACTTATTATATACCTTTCATTTTACTGAAAATTAGTTTTGCCACATCTTCTGGGTTAATAAATTTATTATCTATTTCATATTGAAGTTTTCCATTCTTCTCAATTATCTGTAAGCAAAACCAACATACCTTTGTTAGATACATAATTTGGTTATTAACAAAAAGTAATGTTTAATTTGGTTTCTGTTCAAGTAAAAACCATTAGACTGTGTAAATACTTTCTGCATTAGTTACAAGAGAATAAATGCTTCCAAGATGCTTATCAAAGATCACAAAAAACCTTGTATTATCCAACAGGCACGACAGTAACATTCATATGGACTAGACCTTCTTTTTCTATTAAGCAGTTTTCCTTACTACAACAGCACTTGCCTGCTTACATTCCATAAGAAAAAATAACAACTACCTATGTAAGCCTGTCAATATGAACAGTCAAAAACCAGAGAAAAACTCATTCCTTCTTTAGGAATGTTATTTTCCAGGATTTTTCCTCATTTTGCAAAAACGTTTCTAGAAACAAGCACAGTATTATTTAAATTAAACACTGAGATTAAATCAAGTGGTTAAGCATTTTTTTCACAAGATGCTGCAACCTGAGCATCTTCTACCAGCGCTAAGAAACACCACAACGCTATTACCCAAATATATTAAGAATCATCCCTTTTGAGAATGGCCAAGAGATATATATAATTTTTCTGTTGGACTGTATTACGATGGCAGATCTCAGAACATGGTGAAGTTCTCTACTTTATAAAAAGAGAAACATTCTATACAGCAGCAGGTGGACCTAATATAATGAGAGCCGATCACTACAGAACACAAACATGGTGTGGCACAAATAATGCCAAGAACAACAGTATAAAATGATACAAGTTATTCTGAGAACAACAGAAAAACTAGATCATACTCACTGAACATTTGCTTTCTGCAATATATTTCTCTGCCTGTGGGTCACCAGAGCTGTCCAGACAAATTCAAAATAACAAAATAAATCATATGCTCAAGGGTAATTGCACAAATTCATCTTGCTGGTATTCCTTATGACTACAGCATATGAAGCTATACTTCAACCAAAATTTCTGTTTCTACTCTATGGATATATTTATACAGGAGAAGAAAACCCAACAGTTCTGACTACTGGTAGCCTTAAATCCCTTTTCCCCAAACTAATGATAGAAAAAATGCCTACTAGTTAGTCAAAAGGGAAAACAAAAACTAACACATTGTTTTAACCTGCTACCCCAATAATCATCATAAAAGATTTACAGTTGCACTTTTGTTGCATTGACTGAAATAACGTGGCAGCAATAGGTGACTATCCTTAATCCTCTACTAACTACGTAAAGTTATGCGTATGAAAAATGCTGAGAAATACATCAGAACGGACATCACCTTGTCAACTCCTTTCAGTGAAAGAGCTGTAACACACAGCTAGGTTACCACTGAAAAGTTTTGTCACACCTCTGATGTCAGACCTAAACCAGCAAGTTTAGTTCTAGTATCACTGTAACTGCCAGCACAAATCGTCACAGCTCCACTAACTGAAGAATGACAACGGGCATTACATCAATATGTTTCACAATTGTAATAAAAGGCAACACAAAGTTTCATGCAACTACAACCACAGTGGATTTTAGCCACAGGAAAACATCCAGGTAACAAGAAGACATTTTAGTTAAGCAACTCAAGTATATATCAAAAACACATATGTGACTTGTTAATAAATTTCACAGACAAATTCAGATATAAAATACTATGCATCTCTTTACTCCTGGAATGAAATGTAGAATAAGAAGCTCATAATATAATGAATTTTTAAGATCTGACATACCCTCCTGTCAATGCCAGGTTAACTTAACTAGATTAAAATGCTTCCGATACCAGTGCTGAGACTACATTTCACTGACCAGCTTTAATGGGCAAAACTGAACTTCTCGCCTTCCCTTTCACACCTGTTCTCTTACCTTCGCCCAAGGATCTGCTTTACTTTCACTACAGTGTTTGAAATATTTCTTATTCTACTTTGCTTTGCAGCTAAGCCAACAACCTGAATGAAAAACAAAGACAAAAAACAAGTGAGCAACAGGCAGAGCTCCCCTCCTCTCCAAACCACCTCCACAGAAGGGAAGCCTCACCTCCTCGCTTTCCGAGAAAGCAACGACCGCAGGAGTGACCCTGTCCCCGGAGTCGTTGGCGACCACGTCGGCGCGGCCATCCTGCGGACAGAGGCACCACCCGTGAGCCGTCCCTCAGGGCACCCGGCGCCCTGTCAGGGCTGTGCTCGCTGCGTGACCCCGCAGCGCCATGAGGGAACAGAGATGACCGCGGCCCACCCCCTCCCTCCCAGCAAGGACTCCCGAACGGCCACGACGCCTCCATCCCACCCCGGACACGGCGGGTGGAGCGGCCCCGTAGCCCCTCACCTTGTAGATGGCAGCGCAGGCACAGGTAGCGCCCAGGTGAACACCGATGGCCGCCATCAGCCCCCCCGCACTCCACGCGCGCCCGCCGCCCCACAATGCACCGCGCTCCCAACCAATCCCGTTCCCCTCTTCTCCCCGGCCGCCAATAAAAGCCCACGCCGCGCTTTCTCGCAAACCAATCACGAAGAGGCGCACTTGGAAGTGCCGTCATCGGCGGAGCAGCCAATGAGAAAAATTGAGAGAGGGGCGTCATCAAGCATGGCAACGGGGCAGAGTCCGTGCGCGAGGCGCGGGCGGTTTGGCGGCAAACGGCCGCTGAGGGGAGTTCGTCAGGCGGAGCGCTGGGCCTGCGCGGGCTCGGGTTCATTCAACCCCAGAAGACCCAAGCATTGAGAAAACAGCGACTAAAATGGAGAAAGGCGAACGACGCTATTTCCCCCGTGTGCCAGGGCGTGTGTGTTTTATGTCAGTGGCTTCCCTCATGGTTTAATTGCAGGCAATGAGGCACACGGAGGCGGTGTAAATATTTTTTTATCCAAGTGCTGTAGTTATTAGGGAAGCAGTCAACCTGAAGCACTGACTTTGCATAATCTAACCAGGCATAACCAATGTCTGAAAGCAAAGCTCGGTGCCTCGTTATGTTGCACTTCTATTGGAGAAATCCATCTTGGCATTACCACAGGAGAAAAAAAAAAGGGGAAGCGATTTTTAATCAGACCTGGGGGAATTTAGCATCATTCACACAGAATTCATTTCATCGTGGCCAGAGCCTCCTCAGATTTCATGTGGCCCTGTAATGGGTGCAGCACATCCTCTGTGTGCCTTAACCGGGAGCAGGTCACCTCCTATGTGCGGCCTCTAACTGTAAAGAGGACAGCACTTCTGTAGGTTTTGGTGCTCGTTTGCCTCTCATTTCCATAGGGAGCCTAAGTGCCATGCAGTACCATCTCACTGCATCATTCAGAAGTAGAGATTGTCCTTATCCTTGCTTTATATATGATATACTGAAGGGTTAAAGGAATGAATCAAGATCACATAGAGGTGAAAGGAGTTATTGGGAATCACAAAGGGATTTTGTGTCCCAAAACATCCTAGGCTTCCTAAGTCACGGGACTATCTTCCTTTCAGTAACGGAGCTTGCTGAAGTCTGACCAAAGGCTGGAGCTCAGGAGACAATCACAGTGTTAAGGCAAAACTTGCACAACTAAAAACAATACCTTTGAAGTGTGTCCAAATTGTAGCTCCTTTCTGCCGCCTCTTGTGAACGGAGGAATGAAAAGAGAAGAAGGTAGAGGTGAGCCGGAGAGACCTGTGGGGGCTGGAGAAAGGTATTGTCAAAGAAAGCAATGATAGAAGTGATGCTCTGCCAAAGGTAAAGATGGAGGGAGTCTGAGAAGAGACATTGAAGATAGCAGGGTAAAGGAGAACCGAAGCCCCTAGTACAAAAACCATCCAAGAATAATTTTCCTGTGCTTTCCCCCAAATCCTAATATTAGTTGCACCATTCATGACAATAGACCAATATGTGTAATCTGTGCCTCAAAAAGTGCTTGTGGCCACACTGCTAACATCTCCTACGCAACTAAACACATCCACTGTTATTTTCCAGTTGTTATGCCATGGACATATCAGGATGGACACACAGAAGTTCTGCTTATCTTAACTAAAGCAGTTAATGCTCTTTCCAGGTGTTAGCAAACCTGCGGAGAAGCAGGCAAGAAATGCCTTGGCAGGAGTTTGTGGTGGCCAGCAGTGTTTGTTGAGAAGTGAAAAGCCCTTGTCTGCCTGTGCCCTTCCTATTTTTTCAGGTGGTGTCCTCAGCTAATGAGAAGCTCTGAGGTTGCACTGAGCTTGAGTGAGCTGAAAGATGGGGTGAACAACCCACTTCTAAATAAAAGCGGAAGAGGCTGCCCTGCTTGTTATGGCAGTTCTGTAAGTACGTGAAAGCCTTAATATGCTTGTTGTTCATTAAAGGTGGGGTTGAGGAGACGAACACTGGTCTGAGCAGCAGTCTGGTTTCAGGATGCGAGAGAGTTTAATCTTTCACACCTCGGGGAGAGCTATCCCTCTGAGTCAGAAGGAGGAGGAAAATCCAGCCCCAGACTGACTGGAGTCCTCCACATCTCCAGGTACCTACCTCAAATAAGCAAGCCCACCATGCTCCCCCTCCAACAAACTCACCTCTGATTTAGCCAGGTACTCTGCTGAAATCTCCTAGTGTTATTTCCCAGCTGACGAAGCAGTGGCACAAACCTTCACAGCACCAGAGCTGCCCCTTCTCTCCCAGCCTGTGGCACGTGTCTCAGCCATTCAGAAACCAGACCAACCACCGTCAGACCAGCTGTTAGCACAGTACAACATGAGCTTGCCCAAGCTTCTTCTGTACTGAGAGCTCATAGGCAGCCTGAGAGGCTTGAATGCAAAAAAAGGGATGCCCCTGGCACTGTCCATAGCAGGCTGACTGCAGGAAAATCACAGAGATTATGGCAAAAAGGCAGTAACATCTACTGAGTTATTTAAAGTGGAAGTAAGTGTCTCTATTGAACAACACTGTTTTGCGGCTGGTAAATAGTATATACTCTAAAATGCCCCTTGGGGTGAGGAAAAAAGGATGAGAGAACTTCTTTTAATTATCTTGTGTGTGTTCTGACTTAATTCTCAGGAAATTAAGCTCCAAGGAGGTTAGAGATGGCAGCTGCAAGACCGTGGCCTGTGATCATCTCCAGCTTGGGGATGTGAACAGAGCCAGTGGAGTCCGTTCTCGGGAGAGCCTGGCTGCGGGGGACCGGGACAGTGGTCCTGCAGGTGGTACTTCCCCCCTGGCTTTGAAAACAGCCTCTTCCCCAAGACAGCGGCGTGAGACTGCTCAGTCCTACTACTGGAGATGCTGACGTCCTACTGATGGAAAACTTCGGTCCCCATCGCTTGCCTTTGTAAAACCATCTGTGAGATTTTTTTTTTTTTTTTGCATAAAAAGAGGCTCTTCAAACTCATTGCCTAAATCCCTTGAAGTAATCGCACCATCATTATTCATTGCATTGCTTATTTTGGGCACGGTAATACATGCTGTTGGGAGGTCTGTCTGTATATCACCCCCGAAGTTGCTGGCTTTCGGTGGAGGCTGTAGGCTATTTCTGGGTTTGCTGTAACACTTGCCACCCATTACAAAAGGCACTTGATAAAGTCGATTTCAGAATCCTCATTGCTTCATAGTCACAGTGATAGGAAAGATGCAAGTTCAGTTAGTGGATCAGATTAATTAAATACTTGTGTTAATTTTTAATAAGCTGAACAGAATGTTTTTCTGGGTTGAAAGTCAGGGCTGACTGCTATGGAGTCTTCTCACAGCAGTCCGCAAAAGTACATGGAAAGTTTGGCAGGCAAACCTTTGAAAAGCTGGTATTAGTGCCTGTAGGTGGCATAAATGCAGCATGTAATTGCAATGCTACAACTCATCTGCAACGTTTAGTCTGTTTGGCAGCTCAGTAGGTTTGCAGTAAAGTTGAAGCCAGATTTTTTTGTTTTACTTGCACCGGAGTGCTTATTAGAGAATATCCCAAGATTTTTTTGTATTTTAGATGACATAAAGCGTATTAAACATCTATTTGTTTTTGCATGTAAGTCAAGAATGTTCATTTTCTTTCTCTCTTTTCTTGAAAAAGCTTTGAGTGCCTGCAAAATAAACCATTCTTTATTACACTCCACATCACAAACTTGAGTCGCAAAGTAGAAAGAATCCGGTTTTCTTACAACCCAAAACAACCAAACCTCCAACTTGTACCTGGGGCATTCATCAGTGTTCACTGGATGAGCTGCTGACCCACGCTGAAGTATCCCAAGGGAATTATCCAATGACTCCAGCTGACGCAGTTTGTCTGAAAGCAACATTGTCCTGAAGATACGAACCTCTTCCAAGTTACTCTGCTACCGTTCTTCTCTGCCACCATTCAGCCAATCCCAGATGATTCTTGACAGGAGTAAGGAGGCACTAAGGGCTAATTAAACACAGCAAACATACTTCATAGCTAGAACTGAGAACTAGCACAAGTCACCTTTGACAAGGTTTTGTTGGCCATTATGAAAATCAAATATGTATGATCTTCTTTAGAGTAAGAATAAGCATGTGCCACAGATAATTGCACGTATAGTCTGTGTTAATAGAACAAGAAATTTGTAATATTCTCATTGCTGTTTTGAGAATTGCTGTAGACGATATTAGACACTATCATGTCTGGGCACATCTGTGATGGTCATGGTTGGCTGAACAACTTTATTACTCTCGTCAAGTCTGAGAACTTTTAAACATCCATACAAATTTTTTTTTTTTTCAAGGAAAATAATAGAAAAATCTTCAGATAACTTCTTTTTAAATTTTTGGCCTTTTTCCTCTCCATGTCCCAGTTTTTCCATCTCCTAAATGATGTCAAATTCACTTTGCAGGAATGTTGAAATGTTTTAGTAATAGATAGGAAGTGTACTGAGATCCTTGGCTGGAGGATGCTCTGTAAATATAAAATGTTATAGTTAATAATGCAGACCTAAGTTATGACATGAATTACAACGGGTGCTATGAGGCAATCTGAGAGCTTTCCAAGCAAGCTCCATGGTAAAATATGCCTGAAATTCACTTTTGTGCTCTGGGTGGAAAATCTTGTGTTTGTTGAGCACTGGCATGAAGTTTATACTCTGCAGGGCAAGTTCAGTACAACACTGAGCGGCGTTTAGCAGTTTAAGAAGAGCCGACTACCAAAATAGGTTGCGGTCAGCATCAGGTTAGTTAGTGATGGATGTCTTAATTTTAGGCAAAGGACTGATTTAGGGGTGAGGGTGCCAGCGTGAAACAAGAAGTTCATTCTGTGTGCTGTCAGAGATTTACTATGTGACCTTGAGGAAGTCATTTAATTTTACTGTTTCTTGAGTTCTTCATCTGAAAAAAAAAAAGAGTAGCATTTTCCCTTCCTCCCAAGGGTGTTATGAGGATAACCAGATTAATTAGTTGCCTGCTTAGGGGTGAGTGTAATAGGATGGAGTAGCTAGAACATAGCTCTTCCTTATCTCTGCTGACCAGTCCTGGTCAGTATCATGTCAACTAAATTGATTTTTACAGAAGGTGATTAAACACAATTAAATGTCCATGTTAAAACCAAAGCTTTATTGAACTGAGATCAAAGTGCTGATAGATTCTGAGCTCCTTTTATTAAAAAAGTGTTAATGGGATCCATGCAGAGCTGACAGAACGATTTCCTTCCCCACAAACCCACTGTTATCTATAAAGCTAAAAGATGAAGTTAGAATTCTTTTTTTAGACTGCAGAGCAGTCTTTTTTTTTTTAAGTGTTAATGATCCCTGTCTTTCGCTAACTTGTTAACATTCCTTTGGCAGCTTTACCAGTTTCTGCTGTTCGGCTTAAGGTTTTTATTTTATTGTTGCAGTATGTAAAGAATTTTTGGACAGATTTTACAATTCACTTAAAAGAAATTCAGATTTTGCTGTGGACACCATAGCTGGTCAGCAGCTGTGGGGATGCAAAAGGAAAAGAGCAGCATCTGGAACCATTCTTCTTTGTTTTAAGATCTGAGAAAGTCCTAGTTAAATGACAGAATTTCTGTTCGATAAAAATCTCTGTCCATCTGCACTCATGGGCATTAATTCAAATCCAGTAATGACAATAATAATGATAATTATGAGGAACAGAGGACAGTCCTGTGGCCCGCGTGAAGTGAATTTGGAGGATCTGTGTTTAATTTTCGGTGTATGTGGCTGCATGTTGTTGGACAGCCATTGAAATCAGTGGGACTCTTTCCAGCAGCTTCCCTGGTCATTGGCTGGGGCCCTAAATGGCCTATTACAACAGGGGAAAATTAACATCGTTGTTGGCAGCTCATCAGCTGATGACTGAATAGATACACTGAAATCCCATTCCACCTTTCCAGACCCAAACTGGGAAAGGCCCGGGGTGCAGAGGAGGGAGGCTGAGCTGCTGATGACCAGACAGACAGCCGCACTGTTCTCCCTTAATGACAGCTTCAGGGCTTCAGAGGTATTTCAGGAACCCAATATTTTTTACTTGTGATGTTCTGTTTTTAATGACCTGGGTCCAGATAGCTGCCTCTAAAAGAACAGCTGTCACTTTTGTGGAAAGCTATACGTGTTTATGGAGACAGAAAGACTTCTCGTTCAGGGCAGACCTGGGGTCCAAGGCAGTTGGGACACATTATGTCGACTGATCCTACCACAGGAGCTTTGTGCAGTCAGGCGGTTTGTGTTGTAAAATCTCTCCGCGCTCTGATGTTAATCAGTTGTGCTGCGGGGACTCCACACTTCTTTGGAAGTGGGAGGGGAATCCCTCAGGTCTTCGTGGAAGAGCTACTGCAGAAGACACACTGCTTTCTGGTAGCTCACAAGGGACAAATCCCGCTCCACTGAGAAGCAGTTTTGGGCCAACTTCAGCAGACACATCTGCAGCACCAATCTCTCCCATGGACCTACCCTTTGAAGAGAGGCATGCGCTACATTTTCAGCTCTGGATTTTCCCAGGTTATCACTTGGGGATTTTCCTGGCCTGTTCTCATGCCCAGAGGTTATTCCTCTGAGCGCTGTTCAACCACAGAGCAAAAAGACAAGATCTGTTCAAAGAACTTACAGTCATAATAAAAGTGAAAAGTGAAGAAATGAGCCAAACCAACAGGAATCCCCTGGGGTGCGGAGAAACAGTGAATCAGTCTGGCCAGAAAATGTGCAGAGGTTTCAGCAGATGAACCTCCTCCTCCTCCTGTGCTGAAGAGTGCTTATCTACCATGGCTTCTGGTGGGACAGATTAGATGGGTAGATGTGGAAGACTCTCATCCTTGATTTAAAACCACAGGTGGTCTTTTTACCTTCTCTATGCTGTAAAAGCTAGTAGGAGAATCCCACTGCTTTCAATGGGATGCATTCTACCATGGAGTGCTTCACTGGTGTATCACCTTACTCATGAATTCATTTAATTGCACATTCACTGTGTTTACTCATGTGACAGGCGGACACAAACCAAGGCTTACCTTCAGGATTTATTATAGGTACAAAATTAAACAAAATGTTACCTAATAGTAGTAACATCATTCAATATCACCTTGAAAATCCATTATTTGCACATTATCAACATCCTTTACGAGCAGGTCTGGCACTGCTGTGCCCTCCGTTTTGCCATATGTGTTACCCCATGGAAGAGGGAGTCCCGTGATCTTAGCAAGTGGCTTGCAGCAGTCAACACCCCTCACTTGGGTGCCTTCTACTCCCGTGGACTTTGCAGGGTGTGAAAGCATTTCCCACTTTGCAGCATCCCCTGTCTTTTGTCTGGGCATTGACTCCCTGTCCTGTGTTTTTCAGTGCTGTTACTGTGGAGCCACCGGTAACATACCCACAAAAATCGTTGCTGAAGTCAGTTGTACGGTGGGTGCCCATGTGCCCCTGCCAAAGATCTGTAAAAATTTTAAGACAGCAGATATTCATCTTGGTGAGCTCAGATAAAGTAGGTTGAGGTTTTAAAGCAAATTGCTGGTCTTTGGGGTCTCATTGTCTATTTGCATTCGTTTATCCCTCTGGGTCCCTGCCGGCAGACTCTTTCTGTTCTTTAGCCTTTCTAAACCTAAGCAGAAAGGGAAATAAATAGTTCTGTACTCCCCCCCTCCCTCTTCTCGTCTACTTACAGCTTAGGCCAGGAAAAGTAAAGACTTTGGGGCTTACGCTTTCATCCTAGCCAGAGCAGTCGTTGTTGGAGGCCTGTCCGGGTGACTCATGCATGCGGATGGGCACTTTCCCAGCTCTGCTGTGAAGGAGGAGCAGTGCTGACTCCTTCAGAGAGAGGTTGCTTGTTCAAGTTGAGCAGCTGTTAACAAAGACTGCAGAGTTTTAAAGAACTCGAATAAATGAAATCTCTTCTCCCTCTTCAGTTAATCACGCCTTGCTTTCTTTGTACATCAAAACCCTGCTTGCTCTCCTCTTACCCAGGCAGTTTTTCATGGCAGATAAAAACTGAATGTAGGACATAAACAGCCAGTCCCATGGACTGAATGAAGCCTCAATTTCCAGTGGCTTCGTGTCTTGTGAATCTGCTGCTTTTGTTCTACTAAAGGAAGGGTTGGCATAAGCTTTTCTCATGGCTGGGAACCTCTTGTGATTCATTCTCCTGTGCGATTTCTCTGGTGTCTGGTAAGATTTATTCTACAGCCTTTCCCTTGGGGAGGGGAAGGCTGTGGAGATCCCGAACTATGGAGAAGGAAGTGAGACAGGAGCTGGTGCCACCACCTGTAGAGATGTCATAGACTGGCAAAGCCCTGGTCCTTGGCTGTAAATACTTGGAGCTGCAGACAGATCACTGGAGGGCAGGGGACTGCAAGCCCATGTTATTTGGGGTGCAGCAGCTGCCCCCCCCGACTCCACCACCCCCTGCGTTACAGCAATCACTTGGCAGCATTTGCGTGAACTGGATGATTTTTCCTCTCCAGCAGCGTGGAGGAGTTAAGGACAATGTGAAAACTTACGTGCTCTCTAAAGCATCTCTCACATTCTTTCCTCTTGCAGAAAGGAAACTGGACTTAAAATCCGTGGAGTTCTCCAGGAGGATGAGAGAGGCTGAGCTCTGGAAGTACTGACAGGCTGGGGAGAAGTGAGTAGGATCTGTATGGAAAAAGCAGAACCTGTGAGCCTGATTAAGGATCTGGTCCCGAAGTGTACGTGCAGAAACCCCAGATCAGACCTTTAGCTGACACCAGTATCAAGCCCATATTGCTCACAGATACTGTCTACTGGGATGCTTGGGGGATTTATTAGGAATTGCTTTTGTAGCACCTTAGCAGTGCAAGGCATTTTTCAAACACCTTCAGAAAAGGATTCTAGCAGATGTACAATCATTAATTATTTACCTTGCAATAGGTGAGCAGAGGTCCCAGTATGCCAAGACCTGTATGTACACATGCACGGACACACACACACACAAGCTGGTTTCCTACATTATTCTCAAAGGTCATGGTATAAATAAAGACACAGAAGAAATCCATAAATAAATAAAATGTAAGGGCTCTGCCCTATTACCACTAAAGTCAAGGGTCTCTTGCTGATGATACTGAGAGCAGAATTAGCTATGGGGTATTCCTTGAGCAAATGGTTCTGTGGGATGGAGATAAGGGAAGGTGGGAAGTGCCTAAACACAGTGGAGGTGAAACTCTTGTGCCCTGGCTTAGCTACCTGAAGCACAAGTTCCGGGTCTGAGCTAGTTCACACATGTCAGAAATGGGCATCCCTAGAGGCACTTTCAGCCCATCGTTTTTCGGGGCACTGGCAAGTCCCTCACATGCAGAGATCTCACTTTCAGACATGTAGTTTAGCACAGATGGATCCTATCCTACATTCTCTATTGCTTTTTCTCTATCTTTCAGCACAGGTAGGCAAGTGAGCAGCAGTACAGATAAAAATTGCAGCTATTAGTCAGAAAATGCGAACCAAAACTAACCAGCCTAAAGCCTGTGTTGCTAGGAAACGATCTGCCTCTTTCTATGCATTGCTACCATTTGTATGCATCCACTCTTCTGATTTTCTTATTAATATTCTTTGCCTCAGATCCAGTAAGAAATTTCCACTACAAGCTGGCACAGAATCCAGTTCTCTCCAGGTCCCACGATGGTTTAGTTTAACCTCAGACTGCTGGTGCAAGTGGCTTCAGTTACTTCGTTTTAATCTGGCAGAAAACTGTAAGAATTCACATTCCCATTTATGCACATGGGCATATGTAAACAGGGACAGCTGAGCTTTGCAGGACATAGAGACGTGTACTGCCTTCTGGTTTTCCAGCTTCTCCTGGAGGTGTCTTCCTTTCAGCGATGCTGTTGCCTCTTATATGTATTAAGGAACTAACCTGCCTGCTTGTGACTGTCCAACCATATCCAGAGGGAAACACAGGCAAAAAAAAATTCATCCTGCTAAAATTATTTTTCCTACACTGATAGAAGTACCTTTAACCTGTGTTTTTATGTCAATGCTAGGGAGCTCTATTGATATACTATATTTGAATTTAAGTCAATGTAGTTAAATCAATACCCAACTGGCGCAGAGATTAGGTTCTCCATTGATTTTAAGCGTGCCTGACACCGGTAGAGTTTGTAATTTACAAGCGCAAGATATATTGATGTGAGGCAGCTTTAAATCTCTCTGGCCATGTTGCACGAGCTGCAGCCGAGCTCTGCTAAGATTTAGGCTGGGAGTTGGAGCGGGGTTTCCAATGATGCATTCCCAGTCTGCTGATGGTTGCTGATACGTGAGGTCTCAACATGTGACTGCTTCCCAATGCAGTTCTATCAGAAAATTGAAGTTTAGAAAAAAATCATGGTTTTGGCTTTTTTTTTGGTGTGTTTTCAGGTGAGTTTATTTAAAGCATGTCATTATGCTATCAGGGTTAGGAAGGGGCTCTGCCTGCAGTGCCATCAGCAGTATGGGAGTGCCATAATCTTGGTCCAGGCAGGGCAAGGAGAGCACTGAACAGCAGAAGTCGCAGTGTAAGCACTCGCTGCTAACACTGATCAGCTGCAGCCAGAAATCACATCACCTTATAATCTCATACGGAGGTACTTGGCACCGGCTGCAACTTCACAGGCAGCGCCTTGGCCACAAATCCATCTTGGCTTTCCTGGAAGGCTCTTGCCTTTCATCTTAGCAGTGAAGGAAGGAGGCAGGGTCCCTGCGGATAACCCTGTCCATTACACATTACTGAATAAGGCAGAATGCTGGAAAAAAACAGTCTGAGAGAGTGTTTTTCAAAAATCCAGATGTAGGGCACAAAGGACAAAATTTAAGTGTTTCATCTTGCATCTGTAATCTTATAATGCTTGAGACAGTCAGTATGGCATAAAGGTACGTACATGTTCCCTTGTGGGGATTATTCCATAATCCATAGATCTTTGCTGCTTGGCAATAATTCTTGAATAAGCCTGCATTTTCCTTGCTTGTTGTCTTTGTAGCAGTTTGCCACAAATACGCAGTCTACTGCACTTCAAGCTATTATAAATAAAAACTTAAGCTCTTTAGACCTGCTCTAAATACATCTCTTCCCACCTTCATGTATTATACTTTGTCAAAATCTATAGCTATCTGAAGGCTTCACCACGTCATTTTACTCTGCTAAACTGAAGTTTTCAGAGGATTTCAATAGGATTTGAGCTCTCAACTCTCTTATTCTTGTTTTGGCATTCTTCAGATCCCTTGCAATCAGGGATTTATACAATGGATGGCAACACAACCAGAAAATCCCACTACTCCAGGACATTCTGCTCGTTTAAAGGAATTATCTGACATGTATACAGGTAGAGCCTGTGAGCTTAATTTTAAGTACAGAAAATGAAGGTGCAGGAAGATCAGCAGGTGGCCATGGTACAACTCATAAGAGGAAAGCAGAGGGCTTGTTCATTGTGTTTCTACCTCAGGAAGCCCCTGTCTCCCTGTGGGAGTGAGCAGAATCCCTTCCAACCCCACCAGAAAGGAACATGCTGCCTCCCATCCTGGGTTGCACTGCCCAGGCACCCTCATACTGTGAAAGGCGTGGGTGGCAGCAGGACAGGTTGTGGCAGCAGGACAGGTTATGACATACTGAGTCCTGAGTGAACAGCTTCAGCCTTGACGGGCAGGATCTGAGCTGGTCCCAAAGCCTGAGACTGGCAGCAGATCCCTTAATGGCAGGAAGAAACCTTCCTCTGGTAATTTGACCCATCCTGGAAAAAGTGAGACCTACTTTCTACTAGCTGGAGGAGCAAAATAAAACAAGATGCCGTACTTGGGAAAGAAACTAGTTCATGCATTGGAAGCCCTTGAAATATGCTGTTATTTCTGTAGCTCAGTGCCCCATCAAACGCCAGTAGAAAAAGGACTCAGATCGCAGTTGGTTAAATGCAATGGTAAAAATGGTAAAAAGCAAACTTCTAATATGTTACAAATTAATAAATGCCAAAAGTTCACATCTGAGCCTTGTCAGCCTTGTCTTGTCTGGAAAACCCAGACTTGAATCATTTGACTGAGCATACGTCTCTAGTGCCATTTGGGATGCCCTAGGATGCCCTGTGTGGCTTCCAGCTGGGCTGGAAGGATATGCATCTCCTGGAGGTCCTGTGTCATATCTGCCCACACTGGGTGTCTCAGCCAAGAGAGTTTGAAATGGCTCTAGATACGTGTTTTGAGGTCACTGAATCAAGCCTGTCTTGTTTGGTTTTGCAGTGAATTTTCAGTATTTCCTGTCACAAACATAGGTAGACAGATAGATGGATGGAGAGGTATATGTATATGTGTATTTGTAAGTTATTTGGGTACATCTACTTTAAAGAAGGAAGTGGAGAACTACATGAAAATTAATCTGTCAGATGTGGTTGACATGCTCTCATGAGCAGGTAAAGACTCTCAGTAGATTTTACACTAATGCACTATATTTTTACTACAAACCACTTGGGTTATCCTTAGCTAATTGGAGGGCTTGAATCCACCTGCCCGCCGGTGTACTTCTTGTACAAGGGGGAGAAGTTCTTAGGGACAACACTCTGGTCTCGCAAATGGGAGAGGAAGTTCACGGACGTCAGGAGTTAACATTATCGTAGGCCATCAGAAAATCCAGACCCTTGAAACTGTCTCTGTTGGTATAATTCTGATGACTTCAGCAGCAACTCATTTGTCTGTTGGTTTCGTTGAATTCACTTGTAGCCCAGCAATTGAAATCTCCTTAAGATTGTTCTTCCAGTTAGGGGTCTTCTGCTGTCTTCTAGTCTTTTCAGATCTCCCAAGCTGACCTGGGCCTAGAAAAGATCACAACTGCATTGAACTGAAAATAACTTAAAAATGGAGTTTTCTCCTCTCTGAGAAAGGGACTACGGAAGCAATCTTTCATGGAACACAAAACTTTCATTTCTAGGTAGTCTCAAGAAAAACAAAGTGAGAGTTAGAACCACCAAGAGGCACCAGGTTTCTTCTCTTTATTCACTAATTATCAGTTATTAATTCAGCCATCTTCCGGACGAGATCTTCCTCCACCTTCAGATGAGGTGGCTGGATCTCAGAGCTGAGATCTGTATTTCACAGCAGGCCATATGCTGGCGGCCAGGTCAGTTCTGGAGGTGTTGTGCCAAAGAAGGCACTGAGATGGTGCTCAACCAGCTACTACATGAGTGCTCTGCTGCTCACCTCCTCCATGAAAATGGCAGCAAAACCCCATGGCAATACTTCTAATAGTCATGTTTTGGAGGAGGTGGGGTAGAAATTCATTATTAGCCAAACCATGTAATTCAGTCTTCATGCTGGTAAAGATAACTTGGGAGAGGAATTGCTCCTTCTGCATCAGTAATGAACCAAGGACCTGCTTTAGTGTTAATGTTACTTGTCTTTTGGATGTGCTCTGTCACAGAAGTTAAGTCCATGTTCCTCACATCCCTTTCACCTTGTTGAGATTTTCTAGCACTTCATAAATGAGTAAAGTATTAACTCTGGTGATGTGGCCAAACACACCTTAACTTGAAACCTTCCTGTCTACCTCCATTTTCGTCCGACGTACATCTGGATAAGATATTCTGCATTTCCTATCCAAAACTACCATATCATTTTGCAGTGAGGTGTAAAACTATTTACAAAATACACAAATTTGTATTTCATTGCCAATGCATTTCAATACATGGATGAAACTGTGTGCCTAAAGTTTGCAAAGTACCAGAGTTTTCCTTGTGGCCAAGAACATATATTTATTTGGGGGTAAATATTTAGATTCTGGTTCAAGACCTCTTGTCTGCTCAGCTATGACTTAATTTGCCTGTGGAGTGACCATGGAGGCAGGTGTGCACGTAAGGACAGACTTGCAGTTGCCATGAGTCAAATGAGCTCAGCAGAGCCCAAACAATTTCCATTGTCCCATGGCTTGGTGGGGGTTCCTGTGCAAAATTATTTAGAGGGAAAGGCACTCAAGTCACATACATGCTTAAGCAGCAATTTTCAGATTAGGAAGGAAAATATTCTGGACAAAACATGGGAGTGGAAATGTTTTGTGTACCAGGTGGGAGTCCCGCACCCGATTAACTGATACAGAAATAGCTGCCATCAGCCTGCAGCGTTCTGGAGCTGTCTCGTTCTGCAAGTCGACATTTGCTGATGCCAGCAAACTCAGCAGCCCGAAAGGCTATTTTTTCCCTACTGCTGAGACCACCATTTCATAGACTCTGGCAAAAGAGGTGCCTTCTGTCTCCCAGCATCACATGCCAAGAGAAAGCCTTTTGTCTGCCTACAATAGAGCTAGTGGCAGAGAAGGAAGTTGTGAAACACTAGTTACTGTTGCTGGTCAGTGAGCCATAAAGGAGGATTCTGCCAAAAGGACACAGGCTGGGATCTGACCTCCCTTTCTATGCTCATAGCTAGTGTATATAGGTGAAGCCGTCTCTTGTAGGGAGCACTGGAGGCGGGCTGCGGCTGAGCTGAGCCAAGAACTCCTTGGAAGTTAACAGCATTGTTAGTGCCGGGGCAGAGATCCGGGTCCGTGTCAGAAACATGGACAATGCTTCCCCTCAGTCTTTCCACTGAGGGGTTTCTGCCACTTGGGCAATTGCCATGGATCTCAAAATGCAGCTATGAAATTGGTAGCTATCCCAAATTAAATAATATCCTGGAGAGGGCGGGGGGCAAGAGCAGGAGGGTGGCACTGAGCAGCTTTCAGGCTGGCCAAATTCAGAATCTTTTTTATTTGCTAAAATCTACCTTCTTAATAGTTCTTGCCCGTGCCTACCCTCTCTCTTTGTGCAACATCAGCTCCAGAGTGTCAGAGCAGCAGGATGAGGTGCCTTTGGGTGTAGGAGATGTGTTGTATTGGTCCCCTCCAGAGCCCAGCAGACTCTGCTGCTCCTGTCCCCTGCAGTCGCCCCTGCTCGATGCAGCTAGATCTGGTGGGACACCGATGGGATGATCTTCTGCGTCTGCTACAGGGGGTGCGGATCAGAAGAGGGGTGCAGCGTGGGACACTGCCCCACATCACTGTGCTGTGCGGTGATGAAGGATCTGCTCCCTCCCTGCTAAAGGGCACTCGCTGTCTCCTCCCTGTTAGAAGCTGCGCAGGGCCATAGGCACATGTCAGTGCATTACTGATTACTCCTAGGGTAAGTCTTCAGACTCTCTTTTACAAGTCCAAGGGCTCAAAGACATGTTTTTAAAGTGGAATCTGCAATTCTGGCATTTGCACGTGCCTCTGGGAACCAGGAGTTTTAACCACAGCAGTACTGACTCCTTCATCCAGCTTTAAACAACCCTACAACGGCTTGACTTGGCTCTGGCTCTAAATGACACTCTGGATTGCCATTGCCTCCCATCTTCAGAAGACATTTTGCTGCAGTAAGATTTTCAAAGTTGCTCCTTAAATTTGGCTGTTAATTTCACATTTGAGGCATGTGAATTAAATAGCCAGATTTTCCAGGCCTCAAGCACCTTGAATGTGCCTGCGACTTTTGTTCTTGCCAAATATTTGTTTTTGAAGGTAGAGTGAAACACGCCCGTGCTGTGGTTTATCATGACCTGATTATATTGCTGTGAAGTCGAAGGGTGAGTGTGAGGGGAAAGCAGCTATTTAAAACCATTTTCATCAAAATCAGAGCAGTCTACAAGAGCAAGACAGCTGTTAGATGCATTGTGGGCATTGAGATGGGAATTCCTGCCTGTTTAATCAGGCAGCCAGCTGCAGCCAGCAAAACCGACCCCGGCAAGTCAAGCGGTGGAAAGTCAAGCTGCACCTGCGAGCTGTGTATGTGCCTGTTGTGGGGTTGGGAAGAAAAAAAAAGTTTAAAGACTCGATCAAACGAATGAAACCTGAAGGATGGAAGCTGTATGGAGGTTAAATGGCAATAGCTCCATCACGGACCATCTTGCAGGCTCAGCTGAGACAGGACTCAGCGCGTCGTGGTGAGGAACCATCTGTGCTTAGGAAAATTTCCGAATGTCTGTAAAAACAACAACCCTCTGTTAAAACTTCTGTAGCTGGGTTGCCATTCCCACTGCCTGAAGTTCTGGATAATTAGGTTTAAGGATATTACAGTGATGCCTTTGGATCGTCGCCTATGAGGGTTCAGCAAGGAGCTGAGGCAGTGAAATGCCTGCAGAGCCCCGGTGCAGAGGCAGTAGCAAACCCTACCATCTGTGTTTAGCTCAGGCACTGTAAGCAAACATTAAACAAGTGCATTGTATCATTACACACACGTATTTCAGCCTGTCGGTCGGAAACTGCCTGTATTATATATGCAGGCAGGCAGGCAGCAGGATGTTGAAGGGCAGCCCCCTCCATGAGCTGCCCATGCTGGTTCAGGTCAGGCAGTTGGTACCCAACTTTTGCTGTCAGACCTGAGCCTGTCAATCTGACAGTTGATTGCTGTGGTTCCTGGACTCGATGAATGAAGTTTGTTAAGTCACCCACTTCTACCTGAGATGGATTTTATGCAGTCATAAACTGGATGACACCAAACTGGGAGAAATGGCTGATATGCCGAAGGATCATACTGCCTCGACAGGCTGGAGAAATGGGCCAACAGGAACCTCATGAAGTTCAACAAAGAGAAGTGCAAAGTCCTGCACGTAGGGAGGAACAAGCCCAGGCACCAGTGTATGCTGGGGGCCACCCAGCTGGGAAGCAGCTTGGCAGAAAAAGACCTTGGTGGACACCAAGTTGAACATGAGCCAGCACAGTGCTCTTGCAGCAAAGAAGGCAAATGGCATCCTGGGCTGCATTAGACAAAGTATTACCAGCAGGTTGAGGGAGGTGATCCTTTCCCTCTACTCTGCTCTTGTGAGTCCCCAACCTGGAGTACTGTGTCCAGTTCTGGGCTCTCCAGTACAAGAGAGACATGGACATACTGGAGAGAGTCCAGCGAAAGACCATGAAGACTGTTAAGGGTCTGGAACGCCTCTCCTATGAGGAAAGTCTGAGAGAGCTGGGACTGTTCAGCCTGGAGAAGAGAAGGCTCAGGGGGGATCTTATCAATGTATATAAATATCTAAAGGGAGGGTACAAAGAGGATGGAGCCAGGCTCTTTTGAGTTGTGCCCAGTGACAGTGCCAGAGGCAATGGGCACAAACTGAAAGACAGGAGGTTCCCTCTGAACGTCAGCAAACACTTTTTAACTGTGAGGGTGACTGAGCACTGGCACAGGTTGCCCAGGGAGGTTGTGGAGTCTCCATCCGTGGAGATATTCAAAAGCTGTCTGTACACAGTCCTGGGCAACTGGCTCTAGGTGGCCCTGCTTGAGCAGGAGGGTTGGACCAGATGACCTCCAGAGGTCCCTTCCAACCCCAACCTTTCCGTGATTCTCTGATCTTGTTTCTCGATTAAATACAGGATCTTGGCCACAGGCACGACTATCCATTTTTCCAAGCATCAGGCAAGAATGTTGCAATGTAAACAAAGCCAAGTGGTGTGCAGACATAGCCAAAATTAAATTGAAAGTAGCAAAATGATTGAGGACCCTGTTTGGATTAATCACCTAGCTCTGGTCAAGGCCATCACAAGTGAAGATTTTATTTAGAGTTTTTAAAAACAAGCTCCCAAAAAAGAAAGATCATTTACCAAAGTAATCACTTCATGAGATGATAATTGCTTTGGTAGGTTCTTTTTTTCCATAAAAATGTTCTTAGCAAGAAAGAGGACTTCTTTATACAGAGAAAAAAGAGGAGTTTTTCTTCATGTAAATGAAATGTTAACATTTTTGAAGTGTTTCTACAAATCACAGGGAAATACAAATCAAAATGCAATTACACATTTTTAAAATATCTCACTATGTTGCCCTTTAAATTGATTTTGGTTTTATTACTTACAAATCACTGCTGTGCTGAGATGAAGACCAGGTTTTGTTCAGCAAACATACAGAACGCAAATAACAATATATGGCTGAAATCCTATATGATGATGTATTTTCAAGCCTTTGTGAGGGAAGAAGGAAACACGAGTACTTCTCCCTGCATCAGAAATTTCAGAGTGAGATTTTGTGGCCCATATGTGACACAGGGTACCTGGCACGGTTCCCCGTGGCTCTCAGATCTGCAGATCCTTGTTAGCCACGAGACTCGGTCAGTTAAGGACTCACAGAGTCAAAGGAATTGGGTGAATTTATACTGAGAGGTAATTGTCACATTGTAATTAGCATAGTCAAGCAGCAAAAGGCAATTTTAAGGATGAGAGGTAATGACAGTGCCTTGAAGTTAAATAGCACTAACAATATTTTTTAGGTGAATATGGGGTGGGTTCAAAGAAGAGATCAGTGGGAATGAAAAGAACCTGGAAGCCCACTTTTCCTGCTCCCAGACATCACTCCCTTCTTTTGCATGCCCCATTTCTCCACTTTATGCATCCTCAAAATCAGATTCCTGGTCCCCGAGGGCAGGACTGTGCCGTAGCCTCGGGTGCTGTGCCATCCTCCAGCTGCAACGTGCGGGCTCCCTCCGTTTGCCTGTATTTGCATGCTGTAAAGGCAGAATTACGCAGCAATGGATCTCATCTGCATAACGAAGAGCCCATTCCCATCACAGAAGGCCACAGAGCAGATTTCCTCTCTCCGTGATCCTAATTAGCCATCTGTGGTGTGCAACTGGAAGGGGGCTTTGCTCAGTTAGCGGAGCAGGAAAGGGGCAGCCAGAGAACGATTCAATCTAGGCTCAGTCGGCATTTCTGTTTACAACGGAGTGGAGCCTGCCTGTTGCTGCGGGGAGCAGTAACACAGCTGCAGACCAGCGAAGGGAAGGCTGAGACCTCCCCCCGCTTTCCCACGCCAGTTATGCAGAAGCTGGAAAAATCAGAGTTGTTTGAGAAAATCCCCACTGGGAAAGTGGCCTTGGGCTCATCCATTTCCAAAAGGGCATCTGGCAATCTGCTCCATCCATATGCCAACCTGTGCAAGCAGAGCAGTCGACTCGCAATTGGCCGGGAGGATGGAGGATGGCTCCAGGGCACTGGATTAGGCCATGAGGGTCCAGAGATGCACCTGCTGCATCTAAGATATGTTTCCAGGCTGAAGAAGCATGGCTAGCAGGTTGAGGGAGGTGATTCTGCCCCTCTACTCTGCTCTGGTGAGACCCCACCTGGAGTACTGTGTCCGGCTCTGCAGCCCTCAGCACAGGAAAGACATGGACCTGTTGGAGCAGATCCAGAGGAGGGCCACAAAAATGGTCAGAGGGATGGAACACCTCTCCTATGAGGAAAGGCTGAGAGAGTTGGGATTGTTCAGCCTGGAGAAGAGAAGGCTGCAGGGAGACCTTATTGTGGCCTTTCAATATATAAAGGGGGTTTATAAGAAAGATCATAGAATCATAAATTGTTTAGGTTGGAAAAGACCTTTAAGATCATCAAGTCCAACAGTTAACCTAACACTGCCAAGTCCACCACTAAACCATGCCCCTAAGCACCACATCTACACGTCTTTTAAATACCTCCAGGGATGGCAACTTAACCACTTCCACGGGCAGCCTGTTCTAGATGAGGACAAACTTTTTAGTAGGGCCTGTTGTGACAGGACAAGGGAGAATGGCTTTAAACTAAAAGAGTGTAGATTTAGACTAGCTATAAGGAAGAAATCTTTTACAATGAGGGTGGTGAAACAATGGAACAGGTTGCCCAGAGAGGTTGTAGATGCCCCATCCCTGGAAACGTTCAAGGTCAGGTTGGACGGGGCTCTGAGCAACCTGATCTAGTTGAAGATGTCCCTGCTCACTGCAGGGGGATTGGACTAGATGACCTCTAAAGGTCCCTTCCAACCAAAACCATTCTATGATTCTAAGGTACAAACAAGATAATCCGCTTTCTTTTATTCCTTGAAGGTGACCTGCCTTTTGGGATGATTGCTAAAAATCAGCCATTGGGCAAGTCTATGTTATTTTAAAAGGGCTGCACAGAGGCTAGAGTGCTTATTTGTAAATTCAAAAGAAATCTCTCTATGAAGTAAAATCATTGAAGCTAAGGAAGTATTTTGTCATTGCCCTTTTGTTTTACATAATGCCCTCAGTCACGTCATGTTAATATCAGTGGGTGAGAGTAAAAAATGGAGAATTGCTATAAATGTATAAAGTTGTGAAGGCTGGTTGTGTAATTGAGAAAAGAGCAGAAAGTAAATGAAGCTGATCAGTTACAAAGTGTCAATTACATTAAAATGTTCTTCTGGCTCAGAAGCTTCAAGTGTCATTAGTGCATGAAAGGACATTTTAGAACAATAATATGTTTTTTAATCTTGAATCCTTTAAACTACAAACAGAAGAGATTCTACTCCTGTCTCAAGGACAACTTGTGCTCAGACAGAAGTTTTATTTCAATTGCTGTTAAGCCATAAGAACAAAGCTCTAAATCCACCTCAGAAACTAGTAGTACTTGTTGTAAAAGAGCTAATTTATTAAGCAGCCTTCAGATTTTCCCAGCTTTCACTGATGGAAGCAACCTGCCCAGCTGGAAGATAGCTAAGTAAACATCATCATCTCCGTTGTACCCATTTCAGCAGCAGAATCAAGACTTGGTTTACAAAAGCTTCTGGCTCCCAGGCCCAGGACTTTGGTTTAGTATGAATATTATTTGCATGGCCAAAAATAGAAAATCTGAACAATGACTTTCTTTAACATTAAGAATGCATGCGTGCATCCATCCAACTTTGGGAATCATCCTTGGTTTAATTCTGCAGTAGGACGGCACAATTTGTTGAAGAGGACTTTAGTTTAGCCCTTCATTTCCAACCTTCTGTAATTTCAGCAGCTGGGTTTACTTTTTACCTGTGTTTTTTCCCAGATACTCCATGGCCAGCATGAATCCCTTAAGGGGATAAGCATTTTCACAGCCCCCCAAAATGATAACCCTTCCTGGGAAGACAGAGAGGGGCGTACTCAGTGTCTACCTCCAGCCGATCATTTAGTCCTGTTGGGTTTTAGGTGTTCCAAGGCAGGAGGTTTTTGCAGCCTCCCGGGGAGCAAGATTTCAGAGCTCACTGAACAGGCCTACTCAACACCTTCAGAATTCAGATTTCCAATAGCATGGTATTTTTTTTTTTGGACAAAAAGGGGCATTTTTTGTTGAATGCTTGAGCTGTAGAGTTAGCTGGAATTCTTCAAGCATTAGACATTGTAATTAAGTCTTAAAAGTGTCAAAACATTTAGAAATTTCAGAAAATTAGTTAAAAAAAAAACTCAAAAAGTTTCCTGTGCATTTTTAAAAACTGGTTTACTATTAAGTAAATTCTTTTGCTAATCAGTCTAAATTTTTCCCGTCTAGAAACACAGGCTCTGCCATAACTGGATGAGACTAATGGTTCCTCTAACCCAGTCACCTACCCTCAGTGATGCCTAATAGCAGGTACAACAGAAGATGAAAGAAACTCTGAAGTTATTAGGGACTGTTTTGACTACCATAATCCACTGCTTTTTTAACCTCAATCCCTATGCTTCTCAGATAAACACCGAGCATCTTATCTTATTGCTTATCTAATTGGTTTCTTGTTGCATGTCCAGCTGAGCTCTTTAAACCTTCTCTTGTGAGCTGGTCCCTCTGCCATCCGCATTGCTCTTCTCTGAACTCTTTTCTGTTACGCTCCATCTAAGTAGTGCCAAGTTACTTCTAGCTCTATTTCATGGTTTAGGTACACGTTCTTCACATCCTACTCATCTTTTTCTATAGAACGTATATATTGTGTGTATATAGAAAGTACGTATGAAGTAGGGGAAACCAGAAGCTCAGCTGGTTTTCAGCTAAAGTTTGGGCAGTCTGAAAGGAGGTAGAGGAGATAGCAGGAGACTGGATTTAATTCCTCTGATCACCCTTTCAGACCCCCATAATTTGAAGGCAGTGGAGCTCTACTGATCATCACCAGCTCCGATTTAACCTAAAACTTACTTTGGTGCAATGAATGTATTCCTTCTGCAGGCAGCACAGAGGCAGCAGACACAGGCTGGGGCTTGTAGCAGGATGAGGAAGAGGAGATGCTGGGGGAAGCCGAGCTATGGCCAACCCGCACCAGACAGACATGGGTTTGGGAGATGTTTAGAGAATCAGTGCTACTGTAAGGGCACAATGATAAGGAAAGAAGGAACAACATAGAAGCACAAAAGTGGGATAACATGCTGTAAAACTGGCTCCTGCAAAGTAAGATAACAGCTAGGCTTAGTCCCTGCTGTAAACGTGGGGCGCCTGAGCTAAATCTGACCCCATGTCTCCTGCTGAGAAGAGAGTATAATATCAACCACGTGAAGGAAAAATTTCTCTTGAAGGAATAATACTGAAGACAGGTCAAGAGTCAGCTGAAATTCACCTTCTCCATTTACTCGACATGTCCAGCTTGCTGAGGCATTAAGCCAGTACATTTCAGCTCATCATTAATTTATGAGTAAATTCAGGAAGAATAAAGCGAGTCTTGTCACTTGTCCTAATAATATCTCATCGCACATAAAAATGTGGTTAGCACGCCTGGTTGATTAGTGCAAGGAGATCTGCCTGAATGAAGTAAACCTTGAATCGTGTCTTTAGCATTAGCTAGAGCGGTGGGCTTAAGCCAAAACCCAATAGCCCCAAGCTGTGAGGAGATTGAGCCCAGGTCTGACTGCTGGGGCTCATGCTGTCACCTCTTATATGTCACCAGCAGTTCATTTTGGATGTTCTTGGCTTGTGAAGATTTCTCGTGTTGTCTTTAAACTCAGGACAAGACTCACAGGTTGATTACCCTTGTCCTGATCAGTTCTCTTACAGTTACAATGGAGCATTTAGCCCTTTTCGTTGACTGAAAGCATCTCTGTGGCTCTCACAGCAAGCAGGCACTGAATGTCCTCCCTCCTCAGAGGTAATACAAGCAGACATCTGATTTTTAGAACAACTCCTGTTCACACAGGCATGCATCTGTGCTGCGTGGTGACTTTAAGTGATCATGACTCACTCGTGCAGCTAGTCTTCACATAGACCAGTGTCCCTATAAACTCACAAGGATCTCAGAAAGAGCTGAAGAAAGGCTGGCATGGCCAACTGAAGGCCTGGAAAGAGTTAAATGTAGGTTGTTGGCTGACTGACTTGCTGAAATAATTATTTTAATTCCAAGGACACCTTACTGTGTAATTAAAGATGTGTCAGATCTCCTGATGTCTTAGTTGTGCATCACTTTGAAATTACTGTTCCCATCTAAACACCAAATACTGTTCCCACATAAAAGCAGTTATTTCTTTGGTTGTCTAGTCCTGCCTCTCAGTCTGACCTCTCACAGCCATGAAACCTGTCTGGTGTGTGCCCAGTGCCATCTATACTACTCAGCTGGCCCCTATGCATGGGTCTGTACCTAGCCTGGTGTCTATCCACAACCAAAGTCTCAGCCACCGTGGTCTACAAAGCCTTTTTGCAACCAATACCCAGGACTTTCTGGACATGCTGAGAGCACCTGAGCTCCCTTGTTTAATACAGTCATGGTGAAATTACGTTATCAATATTCTCATGTGCTAAGACATCAAGTACCCAAGCAGTGCCAGATCTAGCCCAATCATGGGATAATACATGAACACTCAAAAATGTAGAGCTAAGTTTAGAGGATAACACATAAAAACCTCCCAGACGGTTTTACTAGTTTCTCTCAGGCATTTTTATGAAGCCTAAGGATTAGTAAAGGGAAATGTACTTAGAGGGGACTTGCTCTATAAGAGACAAGATAGTCTCTAAACTTTTGTTTATGTCGAGACTCAAACTGATCTTCTTCCAAGGATCTCAATATTTCAGTAGTTTCTTGAAAGCATTTTGCCTGTGCCTGTTGTCCTGCTGGGGCCCAGGACTGAATGGAGGCACCAGAAATCCTGTGGGAAAGCTTGTTCTGTGACACAGGTCCAACCTCACATCCTCAATGGGTCTGTAAAACTCAAGTAGATGCCCAGGCTTGTGGGTACTTCCTCTGCTTCTGAAGTTCCCTGATCTGAGAGATTGATCCTATCAGGCTTCCAGTGCTGTGATACTGGAACAACTCACAATGTTTAACCCCCATGAGACAGAGAAGTACTATTATCTACCTTTGACAAATTGGAAACCGAGGGAGAGAAGCATCCAAGGTCAGATGAAGTAAAGAACTGAAGTAATTTAAAAGTTAAGAGAAAAAAAAACACCTGAACTTTTATCTACCCACTGCCCAAAGCAGAGCCCAAAACTTTGAGACAGGGACCCACAGTGCTATGCAGAAGAGCAGGGCATCCAGGTGGGTGCAAAACGGATCCATCTGCAATGGATCCACTTCCAGAGGGATCCATGTCCACCCTGATAGGGGCAAAGCAAGACAAAGTTACTGCATGTCAGAACAGCCAGTCTTTTGTCTCCTGGCACTTGCTGAAGGGGGATACTGAGATCAGTGCTGCTGCTTTCACCTCAGAAGTGAAGTAAGATGGACCCTGAGCCAAAATCGTCCTCTTCCACGACTATAATATGGATAATACACTTCACACAAAGAATTTCCAGTTTTTCAGCACATTCCCTCTCTCTGAGTTTCATTTCCCCACTATCAGATCCTCTCCTAATATTTTTCATGCTTTTTTGGGTCACCAGGTACATCTTTCTCACTACAGGAGCTGCATGGTCTTCACCCCACCCTGGTAGTATTTACAAACCAGGGAGTGATACAGGACAGCAAGAGCCCCTGCAGCTCAAAATGCATTGCTAATCAAGCTGGTGACCACTTTGGGCCCTTCTAAAACGCAACACCAGCCATTGAGACAAGCTGATGTACAAGGCATGTTGGTTAGGAAGGGGTACAAAGAGAATGGCCAGGTTAATGGGGGATGAGGGACCTGAGATTGTTTTGCTTCAGGCACTGGCAATTGACACAACTGGAATTTAACCTTCAACCTTCTGCACTTTGGTTCCTGATGAGCTACTGGAAACGTGAGTTTCTTTTAATATATCACATTTTTGCTCAATGTCAAGCCTTACAGTAAGATGAAAGGCACAGTTACAGGGAGGGTATGACAAGCATCTAGCAACATCTAACAACAAACCAGGCTAGAAAAGTAAATGGAAGAGTCTGGGTTTGTTGGGAAAGACTGAAACTCAAGATTTCTCCTTAGATGCTCTTAGCAGGTACGCACCACGTTTGAATTTGGAGACCTTTTGTATCAGCAGCTTAAAAGAAAATAAGTGCAAGCCCTTGACCTCAAGAGTTTATAACCTTTTATAAAGAGACAGGATATGTATAGTGGGTGGAAAAAAAAAGTGATTACTCTCCTTCTTTTTACAGATGGAGATAGAGATCAAATAACACCTCCGCTATCGCACAGGAAGCCTGTGGCAGCACAAAAAAGAAGGAACTGGGATTTTCTGGAGGCAGATGCTCTAACCACAAATTCTCCCTCCTTCCCTCACTTCCCACATATTTTTGTTTTAGCAGCCAGAGTCAAGCCACTGCACACCGAGAAAGGAAACATCTCCCCTTACGCCTGCCCGACGGCAGATGAGTTTTAGTCAGATGCTTCCCCTGGGGAGCAGAGGGGGCCAGGAGGAGCAGTGCGTGCCTTTGAGAAGAGCTGGGAGAGGTGATGCTGCGTGGTGGGGAGCGAGCTGCATGGCCGGAGGAGGAGCTGCGGGGACAGATCCTGCCTGCCCGTGCTGTAGGAGTGTGTGCTGGATGGGACATGGGGTGCCCACTCAGCACCCCGTCTTCTCCTCTCTGACAAAAGCAGCTACTCATTTTCCTTTTTAACATTGAACAGCCCAGCCAGAGCCTGAAAGTACATTTTTGATCTAAGTCAGTGATAGATGAACAATTTGGGGTTTTACCGCTAATAAATATCTGAGTGGTGTAATCGGAGCCAGTTATGCTATTGTTATGATGACACTGATACACGTGTTGATGCTGTTATGGCTGGAGAGCTCGGGCTACATTATCTTTTTGCCTCTTTTGCCAGGTAACTTGAGGCTGCAGCACTATTGATTGAGGACTGCCTGGTGCTGTAGCGTCCGCTCCTGTAACTGTAGCCTGCCAGGGTTATGGGGCTATTGTGAGGGCTTTGTTTAGCTGCTGACAGCTCCGAGAAAGAGCATGCAAGGGCTGCAAACATTTTCATTGTGTTTGCGCTTCTTTGGCTTGCAGACAATAGGAGTGGGCGGCTGCCAGGAGGTAACGGGCTGACTTGGGCAGAGGACAGAGTGGGAGGTGTGGTACCCCACTTCTGAATGCTCCTGACAGCAGAAAAGGGGGTGCTCTCTCTTAGGAAGGCTGGAATGACATTATGCCCAGGCTTTCATTTTGGGCACTCTTCTGGATGTGAATGCAGCCTGTTGATTATGCGGATGTGGAAAGCAGGCTAAGCGGATCCGATAACCTGTCATCCAAGATGCATCCTTTCCCTTGCTCAGCCCTGCTCACCTGCTTTGGAAACGCACATGAAAACACACCGTTAGACCAGCCCAACGCAAGCCCTCTAGCCATGGAGGAGGAGAAGACCGAGGGGACCTCAGTGGTGTGCCTGCAGCCATCTGCAATAGCAGCCGGCAGCATCAAGCACGGGGGAGAGAAGGACAGCGAGGAGATGTTCAAACTCAGCAGATGCTCTGAAAAACACAGCCACGCAAGCAGCAATTCTAGCAATCATACTGCTGCTCAGTCAGTATCTGCTGCCACAGAGTCATCAGTGTTTGCTGCTAACGAGCTAAATCATGACATTATTGCACTCTGTACTCACATCCCCAGACCATCCATCATCCATGTGCCAAAGGTGAGTGCTCTAGAAGTCGCTATGCAACAAGGTAAGAGAATTGGCTCACTTTAACAAAGTATAAAAAGGGGGGAAAAAATCCATAGGAGCATTTATCTTGTATTGATTGGCATGCAGCAAGAAAGGACTAATGGCTATTCTTACTAAAATAATACAATGTGACAGCTATTGCTTTCCTGCACTATTATCAGAAGACTTAGGGGATGTTTGTAATAATACCAGGCCACTTTTAAGGTACGTTTCATTCAGTCATCTTCCTATCTTTTGGTGTTCCTCACTTATTTTGGAGCTGATCCAAAATCCCTTGAAAGAAACAGGCATTTTTTTCCCCACTGACTTGAATGAACACTGCATTTTTGCCACCTCAACCAGGTGCCTCGAGGCTGCGGCACCAGTGACTGCAGAATCCTTTTTCTGTCTTACTTTTCGCTTGTGTGTGCTTGGAGGCACCAGTAAGGTTTTGAGTACAGTTTTGGTGAATTTAATTTGTTCTTGCCTGAATAAGATCACAAAGTTGGGTATTTTGCCATTGGTACTACTAAAATAATGAACAGTAACGGGTAAATAGCTCTGTTCTCGTTTTCTCTTGGTTAGGTAACTGGAGATCACATGCTTTTTTCTTCCCCTGAAAAACACTGAGGAATAGAAGCCACATGTGCGACTCAACTTTTTTATACCACAGCTTTTATTTTAATAGTCCATTCCTTTACCAATTTCCCTGCCAAATCACATATATTCAGAGTGCCTCTCCTTGCTTCCCCTTCACAGTCAGGTAATACTGTGTTTGGCAAAGATTTGTGTCCTTGTAGAAGTGTTAGAAAAAGGTTTAATATGACATATAGCTGCTGGAATTAAGAAAATTATCAGAATCACGGTTTCCAGGTGGGCTATGCTGCTCTTACCAGACCTGGGGGCTCTGTAGACCGCTGTTTCAGCCCTGTTGCCACCAACCACAGCCCCTCTGTAGAATATAAGGAACAACTGGAGCTGCCTGAGAGGAATAATTTGCTTCAGTGTAAAAAGGAGGCCTGGCTATGGAGGTGCTGGGATCTCTCTTTCATGGGAGATTTTGAAGATGAGTTAGCTGACCATTATCTGGGGATGGAGTAAGTATATTTAGTTCGTCTGTCATTCAAGGAGCCAAACCAGATGCTATCAAGGTCTCCCTCACTAACACATTTCTGCGGTTTCACTTGCTTTTTTTTTTTTTTTTTTTTTTTGCTTGGGAGGTTCAGGTTGGATGTTAGGAAAGGCTTTCTCGCCTGGAGGATAGTGCAGCATGGGAAGAGGTCACCCAGAAGTGACGGGGGTGCTGTGCTTGGAGGATTTCAAGACTTGGGTGGACAAAGCCACAGCTGACCTGATGTAGTGTTGGCAGCAGTCCTTCTTTGAGCAGAAGATTGGACAAGAGACCTCAAGAGGCTCCTTCCAGTCAATGTTTCTGTGGTTGTGTGATGTATGGATTTTGGTGCATGTATGCTGCTTATAAGCATGAGGAAACGGGATCAGCCTGAGGCATCTCTTTGCTGTCACTGAGACAGCAATGCAGACAGTGGTGCTCTTGGCTTTGTAACACTTTTGTGACAATTTCTCCCCTCCTTCTGCTCCTACCTGCTCCCTTCCAACCACTTCACTCTGCCTTTGCTCACCTGCTGCTCTTCTCTGTGCTGCCAAAGCCACTGCCAATACCTACCTCATCCCGCGAGTGTCTGCTGTAGCAGAACAGGTTCCCTACATTGGGCACAAACATCTGACCTCTCCAGGTCAGTGGTATTGGAGCAGGCAAACGCTGAAGGGCTGACACCGTACTGATCCAAAGATGCTCCATTGCCTTTGCGGTGGTGGAGCAGGGATTCTGCTGACTGACCTGTGCCAGGGGTTTCTCTAGAAGTACACATGGTCAAATTTGGGAGTACAAATTTATAGCAATTTCCAATCAGAGGAGTAGTCAGGGATGGGCCCCACTGCTCTGGAAAATCTGGGCGATCCAAATTATTCAATTATCCAAGTCACCACATCAAATTATCCATCACTGTTGTTTGGGTTTTTTTAAGGACAAGCTACAAAAACATCTATCAGGACGATGCGTAGTCCTGCCCTGAAGTACCTGCTGAACATCTTCTTCTATGTGCCTCGATGTTTTCCTGTCACTGGGGAGATCTGCAAGGAAACTTCTTGTCACAGCTAGGAACTGGGCTTTCTGCTGCCCCTCAGCATTTGAGACCTTCCTGCCAAGGTCTATGGGGTCTTGTTGGTGGCACTCATGACATCCCACACACATGAGGAGCACTTCTCTCTCCATGACACACACAGACCAGACGCTGCATCTGATCAGTCCCAGGCTGTCAGGGCACTCTGCTACCAATGGGCTGAGCTGAGCCGATTTTGGTGGCATGTTGGAGAGAAACAGGAGACCCACAGAGGTCTCAGTGTCTGAGTATCCATGTCCAGCTTTTCTGTGAGGGTCTCTACATCGGAGACTTGCTTAGCGGCAGCTCTCAGTGCCTTACTGCGTAACAGTGTCCTCCCTTCTCAGCTCTGCCCATCAGCACAACTGGTTTTAAAATGTTAATATCCTGAATGATTGCCTTCCCAGGCAAAAAGAAAATAAATAAGTGAAGCAAAATAAGAAAATGGGAGTATTCAGAGAGGCTCTGTGGTGCACTGGTTGAAAGTAGAATTGCAATGGGTGGAAGAAGGCATGCAGGGTGCATACCGACTCTGATGGGATGAGAATAAAAGCATGGCACATGGAGATACTGGGGGATTTGGGCTCTCTGCCACAGCAGGAGAAGAAACATGATAGATATGGAGAGGAAGAAGAGGGTCCCAGCGATGGGACTGCAGCAGAAAGTGGGGAAGAGCCCTGTAATGAAGAGAGAGGGAGGTTATGGTCATGGTGTGTGATGGGCTGGGGACCACACACAGAGCTCCTGGTGTGAGAGGGAGGAAGAAGATGGAGACAAAAGGTGGTGGGAGGCACACAGGACATCTGGTATACATCTAAGGGAAGGGACTGGAACGCAGGACTGAGGGAAAATACGGGCCACGAGGAGAGAAAGAGGAGAACAGGGTCTCTGTGAGCAGGGTGTGGGTGGCCTTGGTGGGAGGGTGGAAAGGAAAGGCGAGGAGAAAGCACAGGGCTGCCTGAGAACAGGGGCTGGAGGCATTTCAGTCCCCGAAGCAGAGCTCACGCCTGTCCTAAAATAATAATATCCAGACGTCGCTAAAGGAGCCGGTGAGGCCCAATGGAGAAGACACAAATTTCCATCCTCCTTGGCATATCTGAACTTCCCTTTGTATCTCAGTTTCTCCAGCTATAAAACAGACAAAATTTGTCCTCTTTCCTATGCAATCTTTCTGAAATCTATAAATTAAAATAACATATACCTGCTAAGCAGCAAAAGGCCACAGGAACCTCACAGTCCTATTCAGGAGACTTTTAATTCATGGTTTTGCATCAAATTCTTTAACAAAAGCTGAAGTAATGTCAGGAAAAATTCTCACACTCTTTTGTCTCTTTCATTTTCAAAATGACATCAGCAAGGGGCTGACAACAATACGCTGAGAACTTCTAGCACCAAGAGACCTGCTGTCTACCTGTCAGCATAATCCTTTTCAAGCAGAGCATCTGTCCATTTTTAACTGATAGCAGCATAAAATTCTAATTTGAGCACATAATATACTAATTAACGAGATCTTCCAGCTGACCCTCCCCACTGGGACATGTAGTCACACATTTTGGATTATAATGGAGCTGGATGCATGTAACCAAATCCAGAATTTGATCACTTATTCCTTTTATGAGAAGTCTGCATCTGCTCCAGATGGAGCCAATCTTAAATCCGATATAAACATGATCCCAACAAAAATTAGATTTGAATATAATTACCAAAGAGATTGAGTTAGACTCATTTGGTCACAAATTACTGGGGCAGCAATGTGCTTGTAAATAGCTGACCATCATTTTAATATTTAGAGATTGCCTTAGTAATAAAGCACGATTAAATGTCAATGAAGTTCTTCACGTCTAGCATCTTTATCCTGATTCTGACATGTAAAGAATTAATTCTTTTGTGCTTCGTATGCTGCCTGGAGGGTCTTTATCAGCCTTTACAAGGCCATAAATCAAAGCTGCCAGAACTGCACACTGAAACTTGCTTGCTTAGTCTTTCAACCTCAGCTACAACATGAAAAATTTTCCCACCTTTTATTTCCAAGTCCAGTTTTAGCCACTGATAAACTCTGGGGTGGAAACTTAGGAGAAAGCCTTATTGTTCTGAACCAACAACTGTGCTATGACTCCAATAAATGTTTCATGTTGACAAAAGCATATTAGTGACCCTTTCTAACTAGCAATATCATTCACCTGACTTGAACTCTGTTGACCTTCGAGTTTTTTTCCAAAACAAAAGAACCCCAAACATCATCCAATGCATCATGGAATAATTTCTTCCCTTTCAAGCTGTTTGGGACACCAGAAACTCAGGAGCTGAGAGATCCTGGGAATGATATGGCTGATGAAGTAAGCTGGGGAGTCTCACTGAAATCAGTCTCATGGACGATTTCCTATATAAAGCGTCAGTCGTACCTTTAGGGTATGTAGACCTTTTTAGAGGACCTCATAGCTACTTTCAAACCTTGAATGCATAGCTATGTCTCTTTTTCACCTGCACCTTTTTGATAGTTGCTTGACTAGAGAAGCTAGAGGGTGGATTTGACCCAATGAAGCTAATTTTCAAGTCTCTGGATGTCAACCGACGTTGGCTGGTACCATATTGACTCACAATGATTTTAGCAGGCTTTGGAGCAGCACTAATCTGAGTGGCAAGATAATGATGACAGACTCCCAAATTCAAAGGTATAATTGCAATCTGGGAAATTGAAAAGAAAACTCATGAATACCCCACAAAGAAGAAGATAAATTTCTATTATTGTCCACATTTTGTTCTATGGATCTTTCTCTGGACAATTTGTAGCTTGGTTTATATCTAAGGGGTTGGAGTAATGCACTACATCAAGGACTTCAGAGCTTGATTCCTCCCTGCTTGACACTTTGTACAATTGTTTATACCCATGCAAATCAAGTGTAAAACAGAGCCTAATCACGACTTGTCACACATTTACAGGAGGGGAAAGTGCTCATTGGGTGGAGATACAGGACTGCAAGAGACAAGGACAGTTGAGATGGAGGAAATGTACCAGCAGCTGCCTAGGTGAAGCCCTATGCTGAAGTTATACCCCATAGGTAAACTTCATAAATACATGGAAAATATGAACAGCCCATTGAAAATAACGGGACTTCTCACAGTCAAACTCACACATACTTGTGGTTTTGTAGTACCAGCTCCTAGGGACACAATCCTCAGGAGGATTCCTGGCACTGCTCGTGCTCTCCTGGTAAAATGGCCAAGAGTTGTTGTGTTCAGCTCTCCCCAGGTGCTGGATGACCCCGTGGGCCTGAGTGTCTGACTGCTGAAGGATGCATTTCAAGTACACTTTGGGAGTTGTTAAGTATTTTGATGGCTAGTTAGCAGCTAGAAATTAGCGGGAAATGAACAGCATTACTTGGTGAACGGCAGCTAGTTGGTACTAAAATGTTTCCTCTGCTTGCCTTTGCAAAGGTTTCCCTCCACCCCTCAGCAGAAGAGGATTGCGGTCATTTTATCAGTGCAACTGTGGAAATTGCATGGGGCCAGTCTTTTCTCCAGCACAGCAAGCAAAAGCTACCTTTATTTTCTCCAAACTTACTTTGGTGCAAATTTGCTTTAATTTAAGCAAATTAAATCCAGAGGGTAAAACCCATCCCTTCAAAGTGCTCAAACTGGGCACTCAACTATGCACTGTGGTTGCCAGAGAAACATTAACACCTTGCCTTCTCCAGAATTTGCAGGAGCTTAGCACCTCAAAAAAACCCCTGTTGTCATTTATTTAAATGACATTTACATTTAACACTTTGGCAAATTCAGCTGGGAGATCATGGCCTTGGTGACTTGGCCAGAGCTCTCCAAGAAGCTTGAGAGAGTCCTTGGACGGGATTCATATTTTTTTGACTCCACTTCCTTGTGCTTTACCACCAAAACCTCTGCTAGTAGTGTACACTACTGTAATGTTTTCCCTTCTTCTCTTCCTCTTAATCTTGACTCTCTAGCTGGCAGCTGTCTGGAGGGAGAGTGTGTGGGCTGGGAGTTCTTGACTCTCAATATAAACAGCACCTAAGTGAAACCAGACTTTCTCATTACATTTTTTCTTTGCTTTCCACTCCCACATAAACACAGAGGTAATGGCACTGCGCGGCGCAGAGCCTTTCATCCTGGCCAACGCACAATTCGTTTACTTCCGTGGCCTGCACATATGAAAAATAAAATCCATCCTACTAGTAGAAGTAGCAAGCTCTGATCAAAGAGTTTGCCCCGCGTCCTTGTCCCAGGCTGGTGCACAGCAGCGTTGCTAGCGGTAGGCTGGCACGTCTCTGCACAGACTGACGAACACCTCCACCCCTCTCCTGCCTTCAGGATTCCCCATCCAGCAACCTTCCCTTTCATCTTTCAGTGGCATTGCTTTAGTTGATACATAGCTACTCCAGATGTGACCCCGACCAAAATGGTGCAGTTTCCTCTATTTGACGAGAAGCTCTGCTTTTTTCTTTTTCTAAACCTAGCTCCTACCCCTTCATTTCTCCACTTGCATCAGCTGGGTTATTTTTTTGCAGAGGGGTCATGCAGCTTTCAGCTGCTGTTCTGCAACAGCTCCTGCATAGCGGAGTGATGAGGGACAGCCTAAGAGCTTCCTTCATGCCCTCTCTCACCCTGAAAACTATTCCAGCAGCTCTTGGTAGTAATGAACCTCCTGTGTGCCAACAATAATAATAGAAATAGTAAGGCTTTCAGGGAGTTCTTGGAAGTCACGAGACCCTCATTTAAAGGGGATTAAGGAGGAGAATTTGTAAAGTTTCGTGAAAGGTACTTCTGAAAACAACATATTGTAACAAGAGCACTTTGAAACCTCCGCTGGGAAATTGGAGACTGCATGAAACTTGACAGGTTTTGGGTTTCATCACCAACACAGAACAGCCCAGGGTCACTGAAGAGTTCATACCCCTTCTACTCTTATGGTGAGCACAAGGGTCCTGGGATGTTGCTATGTAAGTAAACACTGGCATCCCATTAGCTTTCAGTTTTTGCTTTTGCTGAGTTTAGCACCTGCAGAATCGGTACTGTTCAGCCTTTGTAGGCTTTCATGCTCCATTTGCATGTTCTCCATAGCCTTACTCTGAACACAGCGTGGATGTTATGTTAGCATTCTCCTTCCTTCTGCCTTTCAGTAAATTAAAGGGTGTTCGCAGCTTTTGGCGGGGAGATAAGATGCAGTTTGAATCAATGGAGTAATTACAGAAGAATATGACACTAATGGAGCTGATTTGAATCCGTATCTAAGGATGAATGCTATGGCTCCATGCCCAGATGGTGCACGCTTTCCTCATGATGAGTTATTTATGACTTGACACATCGCAGCTCTGCTGTTTTGTGGCTCGGCAGCGTTCATGTCATGGATGAAGCAAACTCTGTCAATATTGTGTGTTCTTACCGATCCAGGCCTGGCTGCCAAGCCGTCTTCCCATCTGATACAGCCATGGCCACCCCCTCCCCAGCAGCAAAAGCAGAAGAGAAAGGTTGATACAGCTTCACCAAGGGCAAATCATGCCTGACTAAGTGGCCATAGAAGTGGCCTTCTGTGATAGAATGACTGCATCAGTGGACAACGGAAGAACTACTGATATCATCTACCTGGACTTCTGGAAGGCCTTTGATACGGTCCCCCACAGCATTCCTGTCTCTAAATTGGAGAGATAGGGATTTGATGGATGGGCTATTAAATGGATAAGGAATTGCCTGATTGGCCACATCCAAAGAGTTACAGTCAATGGCTCAATGTCCAAGTGGAAACCAGTAATGAGTGGTGTCCCTCAAGGGTTCGTATTGGGACCCATACTCTTTACTGTCTTCATTAATGACATAGAGAGTGGGATTGAGTGCACCCTCAGCAAGTTGGAAGGTGACACCAAGCTGAGTGGTGCAGCTGATTCGCTAGAGGGAAGCGATGCCATCCAGAAGGCCCTTGACGGACTTGAGGAGTGGGCCCATGTGAATCTCATGAAGTTCAACAAGGCCAAGTGCAAGGCCCTGCACCTGGGTCGGGGCAACCCCCAGTGTCAATACAGGCTGGGGGATGAAGGGATTGAGAGCAGCCCTGTGGAAAAGGACTTGGGGGTACTGGTGGAAGAAAAGCTGGACATGAGCCGGCAATGCGTGCTTGCAGCCCAGAAAGCCAACTGTATCCTGGGCTGCATCACAAGCAGTGTGGCCAGCAGGTCGAGGGAGGTGATTCTGCCCCTCTACTGGGCTCTGGTGAGACCTCACCTGGAGTACTGCGTCCAGCTCTGGAGCCCTCAGCACAAGAAGGACATGGAGCTGTTGGAGCGGGTCCAGAGGAGGGCCATGGAAATGGTCAGAGGGATGGAGCACCTCTCCTGTGAAGAAAGGCTGAGAGAGTTGGGGTTGTTCAGCCTGGAGAAGAGAAGGCTGCGGGGAGACCTTAGTGCAGTCTTTCAGTACTTAAAGCGGGCCTATAGGAAAGATCAGGATAGACTTTTTAGCAGGCCTACAGTGACAGGACAAGGGGTAATGGTTTTAAACTAAAAGAGGGTAGATTTAGACTAGAAATAAGGAAGAAATCTTTTATGATGAGGGTGGTGAAACAGTGGAACAGGTTGCCCAGAGAGGTGGTAGATGGCCCATCTCTGGAAACATTCAAGGTCAGGTTGGACGGGGCTCTGAGCAACCTGATCTAGTTGATGATGTCCCTGCTCACTGCAGGGGGGTTGGACTAGATGACCTCTAAAGGTCCCTTCCAAACCAAAGTCTTCTATGATTCTGTGATTCTATGATTCTTACATGAATATGACTGCATATTGGCCCAGAGACATACGGCTCAAGAAATCCAAAACTTTAGAGATCATATATATATATACACACACACTATGCATATCATTATAGATATATCATTATATTCAGGTATAATAGATTGTAATACAGTTATTTTGGGACCTTCAGAGTCCATTCCCTGTGGCATCACATGCTTCTGACATGACAGTGTTTATCTTTGCTTCTGCTTTTCTTATTTGTCCCATAGCCGTAGGTTGAGGACTATTGTACCCAGAGATATTATAGTACCTTATACACTGGGGCGAGGTGGTAACACAAAATATGTTTCTGAAAGGCAATGGCTTGGCAATAGTCCAGCTATGCGATGATATGAGCATTCGGCCTCTCTCCAACCAACATGCCTAAATACTGACCTTTAGAAAAGTCATACCTAAACCATAAGAAGATAGGTCTTATTTCTTGATTATTTCTAATGGAAGCACAAATAAGTGTGCCAACAGTGGCAAAAAACAAATCATCTGGGCCATTAGTTCCCCTAATGAAGCAACTGGGCACAGCGAGACCTAAGTGTTTGATGTGGCGGGTCCATCCCAAGAGAGGTTGTCATTGATTTCAGTGCCTGAGCATCAGATGCAAAATGCTGTTGTTTGAGCTTTGCAGGCTTCAGAACATGCACATGGAGCTTTATTTTGGCTAAGGACTCTATACAGAGACTAAAACGCCTCCAAGAATAATGGCAGGTGCCTGTAATTTGGGGCCAGCTATACATTTTGAATGTAGCCCTATTCTGTCACCCTCTTCTCCATACACCAGCGGTCACGGCTCTCCAGCTGCTCTGTTTAAATTACTGCTTTTTTGTAACTCTTTAATTAAGCAGGAGAATGCCACAGCAGTAGCAGAAGGGACTTTCCTGCCCTGACACAAAGCAGACATACGCCATGGCTAACAAGATGATGCCTTCTCTGGGGAGAGGATAGTCTTTTCACCTATACACATCCATAGCTGCCTTCAGTCCTGCTGTTGTACTGGCTCCGAGAAGGAAGCTAAGCAAAGGTATATAACAGAGCCAACAAATAATTCAGTGTGTAAAAGTTGTTGAATAATATTTAGACCCACATGCCATAAAACATGTTCCTTGCTCTGCAATTTCAGATTGTAATGGTGGGAATGGATAAAAAGATCTAACTGATCTGTTAGGTAACAAATTTTGCGTCTGTCCTTTGGCATATTATGGAAAACAGTAGCTGGGTGCCAAAAGATTAAACTCCTTTTTAGGTACCTAAAGTGAAACTTGGACAGATATTTCTTGCTACCAAGGAATGTGAGCCCTTCACTCTGCAGCTGTAGGAACCAAAATTGGGCATCAAAAAGTAGTAATAGTAGAGGACCTTGTTCCAGCTGTAGACCTAAATCTTGTTCCTGAACCACCTAATAAAAAATCAGAGTTTAGGTTTTATTTCTCCCTAAATCTTCCACAGCCCAGCTGCGTGATCTAGACCCTTCTGGGCAACAAAGAAAAAGTAATGAAATGCAGCGTGACTCTGCTGTCCAGGTTTCAGCTCAACGAGATTTCAAATGGCTGATAAAATTTCTTGCTGACTGACTGGTGTCTTCACTAGGAAGAGCGAGTGCTCAAGTGACCCAGATAAGCATCGATACCTGCACGGGATGAAGCCTGTCTCCCACCAGAGTGGGCTATTTTTCAGGCTTAAATTTGCTTGTGTGAGCAAAAACTTTCGCTCTTCCCCATAAGGACCACAATAACACACGTTCAGCTGTTCTGGATGTCTCCATGGGCAGGTCCTTTTCTAACATTAAGCCCAACTCTTCCTCTACTTCCACAAACCTGTCCAAAAGCTCTTCTGTCTGCTGCCAGCTTCCTCTGCAGACCTGGCAGACCTTGACAGACCACTCCTTTTATATGCCTTGGTACTAGCTGTCTCCCTGCTGAGAAGATATGCGGCCTTATAGAGGTTAAAAGCAAATAGAAGTCTTACACTGCAAAAATCAGTTTCAGCTCTGCTTCTCTCTACTCAGCTTCAAAACCTGAGTGAACTTCAGTCCTTCATGTTGTGTTTTTCTCCACTCTCTGGAGGACATGCATAAGAACTTTTCTTCCAATTTGTCTGCTATTATTCAATCAGATATGATCCTTTGACAGAAGCATCTAATATTCATTATGCTGTTACTATACAATTTCCATTATACACAATCTCCACCCTTTGCAGCTTTTCTTAATCGTGACATTTGCAAATGAATAATTTAAAAAAATGCAGAAGATATTTTTCTTGTTTCAGCCAAATTTAATCACGTAAATCATTCCAAATGTTGCAATCTCATAATTTCAAGACAAGTCTGTTTTCATTGCACAAAAATTCAGCAGTATATCATCTGGTGTTATAACAAACAAAGTTATAAACTTTGTTTAACAGAAAAGTGTGTGAAATCAAGTCCCAGATCTTGGATCCTCTGGTCTGAAATCATGCACAGCTTCTGAAAGGAAAGAGTGGCAGTCCCATGTCTCAGGAAGTTCAAACAATAAACTGAAGCAGTAAATGAAAATTATTTATACTGAGTCATCATCCATTGGAAGAAGCATCTCACTAGTAGGATGGGGTCTGTTCGCGTGTAACTCAGAATAGTGAAAAAGAGAAATATTTAAGGTCCAAAAATGGCCGTGAGGATGATACATAATGGTAGATGTACAGGTGAGTTAGGAAAGCAGGAGAAGAGAATTTCTGTGTCTTCAGGATCCTCTCTGGAAGCCACAGTAACTGCCAATATATCTCTTGACATGACTCCTGTTTGCTGGAGATGGGCATTTCCAGGCATCTTGCTCTAGCCTAGCAAAGGGGTGCAAAACAAAGCAGTGTCACCTCAGAAGTCTTCTCCTTCCCTTGGTTCTCACCTTGACAAGGTTTAGCTGGCCCAAACTCAACAGCTGAATCCACCCACTGTTGTGACGTGTTGGGACATTTCTCAGACTCTTTTCATATATAGCTGTGGCCTTTCTAGTCTCCCCAGACAAATTAAACTGTTCCTGCTCAGAAGCCCATGGAGGTTCAAGCAATCACCTTGTGGATGCCTCAGCCTTTCGGGTTCATCTTTGCTGCTTGGAGCTTTCATATCCTTTGGGTCTGTGCTCCTCCAGGCCCTGGGCAGAGGCTGAGGTGGGCTGGGTCCCTTTTGCTGGTGGCTTCTTGGAGACCAACTGAGAGCAACTAGTTGCTCCCATAATCTCTTCTGCTCCTCACCTTTACACTGGGATTGTTTTTTTCCTTATATGATTTTAGCATTTCTTGGCCCAGAGAGAATAATCATAGATGGAAATTACCAGGTTTCAGGATTCCCTCTTTGGTTCCCAGCCATGACTTGCTGGTGCTTTTCTCCAGCCTGTCCTCACCGGGCTGAAACCAGAGCTGCAACCATGACAGGTAGGCACAGGAGAGGGCTTGTGCACCTCAGAGCTCATCTGCTCTCCCTCCACGCACCACAGCTCATTCAATAAAAGCTGTTACCTCTCGGTGCAAGACATGGCAGGCCCTCTCTGCCTTCCTTCACCCCCATCTCTGCAGGGTTTTTTCTGGGCACGTGCCCTGCCTCTTCCCTCCCCACTTCATCCAGCTGGCCGTCATGCCTGATGTTCACCCAATGTTAGATGGTAGTCCCTGCTGTCTTTTAAAAACCAGGGCGTGTTCTGAGTCCTCATGGACGCTGAGAAAAGCAAGAACACCCTAGAGGTGCAGAAAGCAGATAAAATTAACAGTGCTTTAGTATCAAAGCAAATATCATTATTCTGAGCATGCCTGGCTTTTGAGTTGAGCATCCCTGGAGTCACGCACACACACACACACACACGCACACATACAGAACAGTGTTTAAAGGCTTCCCAGGCAGGAAAGGAGGTTGTGTTTTGCTATCCTGACCGCCCCAGAAGGGGAGAGGGGAGCCCCCAAAGAGGGCTGCAAAGGCGCCTGCTGCCCCTGCCCCAGCGCGGCTCCAGGGACAGCAGGGGCTGGACCCAGTTATCGGGGCTCTGGCTGAAGCCAGTGGCCTTGAGCAACTACCCACCAAGAGCTTGCTCTTACGGCTTTAATTTTTGGGAAGCACTCCAGTTTTCGGAGGGATTTATCTTTTCTGTAGGAGGATTTTCCCAGAGGGCTTTGCTTGTACGCATAGGGAAGAAGGCTGACACAAGCAGATTTTAATTAAACCATTCTTTATCTCCCCAGGCTAGCGTAATTTAACTTATTCTCAGAGATAATATTAACACTTGCGTCATTTTTCATGATCATTAGTTATGCTTGTGGAATTACATTGGAGAGAAACCCCCCTGGATGCAAATGCTCGTTGACTCCTATTGTTTCAGTTCCCTTCAGCCGTCATTTCTCAGCCTAAGAACAAATGTTACCAGCAACAGGAAGGAGCTCGATTTTCCAACAAAATCAGCAGAATTGTTCGTGCAGAGAACGGGCATAATATCTCACTAAGGTCTGCCTGGTTAGAGGCATTATTTGTCAATAAAATTTTAAAAAATAACAAAAATCAGGTACTGTCTGTACTGAGAGGGGAGACTTGGAAATCAGTGGCATCACAGTGGCACAGATTTGGAGGAGGAGAGCAGGGATGCGGGGAGGTGGGGGGAGCCCTCCTCTGCCCCCCAGTCAGCAGCTCTGCCTCTCTTCTCGCCCATGTGTCAGTTCATTAGCAGCCCTGATTGCCATCTGAAGTAATAAAATAAACACCACCCCAAGTGGAATATCCTAGGATTAGCTGCTCAGGCCTGGCAAGGTGTGAGCTCACACTTTGCTCAGCGCTGAAGAACGGGCAGATAAATAAGAAAGTATGCACTGAGTGTGTTGGTTATTATATTGCCCTCCAATGCGCAAACGCTGCACTATTTCATTTCAGAGGTTCATCATTTATTGCAAGGACAGGGAGAAGTGGTAGCTCTTGTGAAGCCGATTGCAAAGCTTAGTTAGGTCTTAAACCCCAAGAGGGAGGAATGCATATATTCAGATATAAAGAAGCATCTGGAGCCCAGCTTGCCTTAATGCTGTTCCTAGGAGACTTACTTTGGGTGCTAGACAAAGCTACGATCATTTTAGTAGTTTACGCTGACATGCCGAGGTGGTGTCTCGCTCAGCCCATATGGGCATGTAACCAGAGAAGATGTGCTGCCACTCCTCCTTTTTACAGGGGGAAATGCTGGGGGGCTCCTGCTGGGCTCCCCCATCGTCTCCCGGCCCTGGAGGTGGGTGCAGCAGGAGCGACCACCGGTTGTACCTGCCCTTGGGGTGTGCACAGCCATGCTCCAGCACAGGAGGGGGAGTATTTGAACCCAGGCTGAGTTTTTGCATATCCTGGATGCTCTCCCTAACCTGCAGGACCATGTAAATTATGTAGGGTATTTAAATATGCTACTCTCTGGGATGTGCCGAGGCGTTAGAGGAAAGAAGTCTGTATAATCTAAAATGATGGGGTTTTCATGATGGTTTTCTAAAATATAGTGCCACTGTGATTTTAACCTCTACTCTGACAGCTGTCGCAGCACATGGGTCTGGCCCCTCGATCCTTTCCCACATGCCTTGCCTTCCTCTCCTCTGAGCCTGCCTCTTGTCTTTTATTTCTTAATGTTTCTCCCTTAAGTGCATTTGCTTCACAATAGTTGTAAACCCTAACCTGGCCTTCAAAATGCCTTAGCAAACCTGTGTAATATATAACAAGAAATGCTAGACGTGGGATCTGGAGGGTGCTGCTCCCCCCCTTCTTTCCGGCTCCCTCCAAAACAACCCAAAAAATGTAGGTTTTGGGGCTGATGAGCTCGGTGAGCTGTTTTGCTCACAGCTTCAGACCCAGTGTGGTTGGCTCAAGCTCAAGCGCAGGAGTGGTGGACTCTTTTAGGAAGGGAAGGGCTGAGAGGTAAATGCAGAGGGATGCGCCCTAACCCAGCCTGTCACCCGAGAAATCACAGCCCGAGAGCACGGCCAGTGGGAAGGCAGAGGTGGGAGGGAAAGAGAAACTCCCTTAATGCTGAAAAACTGGAAGTGAGGCAAGTTTGGGGAGATTACCGAAACCCGGGTCCTGATCCTGCTTCCTCTCCTGTTCCTCCCAAAGGCAGTGTGGTTTGAACAGGAGCAGCACAGAGACCTGAATATGTATTTTGTAATTTCAGTTTTTATTCAGTCCCCCAAAGCAGAAGCATACATCATGCCTGAAATTATTTCTAAATAATTTCTAAAGAAATTTTTGTTGTTGTTGTTTGGCAAACAAAACAAAGCAAAAAGCCAAGACGGAAAACTTGGATCAGCTCTAATAAGTTTATTAATGTTCACCATGGCTGTACATCAGAAAACTCTAGTTTCATAATACAGCTTCTTAAAGTATTGATGTTTGATACCAGTGTTGATATTTCAGCTCTGCTCTTAACGTCTTTCCTTGTTGTATCATAAAATGCATCACAGCAGCGTGACACCTGCTAACCTCTAGAAATACACAACGATGCTGTGATTTTCTGTAAATGATCAGCTCAAAGGCTCTTTCATGTATTTTGGACCTCAGTCATTATGGATTGCTGGCAGTGGCAAAGATTAATAAGATAATGCATGTATATTTTCCAGTGCTGTGCTTCACTCCTCCTGCCAGGCTGCTCTGCGCAGGTGGAGCTGGAGGGCAAGTACCCAAAACAGTTACACTGCAGATCAGGTCTGTAAGTGGAATAATAGGGAGCGGCTCAGCAGAGTTACTGAACTGATACCGGAATTTGGCATCGCATCGGCTTTCTTCTTATCTAAGGGGAGTGTGGTGAACACGTGCGATTAATGTTCTGGGTCTTTCAGGGGACACGAGTAATCTAATATGGCAAGGTAAACTTTTTTTCAGGAATAAATTGGAGGTGAACTACTCCACTTTAGTTTTTAACCTCTTTTTTATCCTTGTCCTTCGGCTGGCTTGAAAACAAGTGTGGGGATATTTGGGAAGGAATCCCCAGGTAACTAAGATGGAGGGATGTGATGCAGATTTTTCTTTACTGTGAATCATATCATATCATCATATCATATCATATCATATCATATCATATCGTATCATATCATATCATATCATATCATATCATATATCATATCTATTATTATCCAGAGACTCATGTGGCTTTACGACCTGATACACTGCCAGGGTTGGATTGGGAGCTCTGGAAGTTTAGCTTTGATTTCAAAGGGAGATATTTAGCTAATAATCCGTTGCAGGTTTGCACAGGAATGTGGAGGGGAGGAGTCTCTCCGCTGAGGGACTGACAGATTTATTACCCTGCCGTGAGCGTGGGCTGGGAAGAGGCAGCGGTGGAAGGCTGTTTCCTTGCCTGCAGAAGGCATTAAGCCTTGCCTTGCTGAGGGAAGCAAATCGTGGTGGCTTCCCCCTCCGGGCAGCTCATTTCCCTTTCCCCTTCCCCTCCTTTGTCCACCTTCCCGCTATATCAAAGCGCTTTATATAGTGGCTCTGCTAGCTGCACCCCCAAATTGCTGCAGCTCTGCTTCAGTTTATTCTGCTCTCTAAGCAAAAAACATGTAGTACAGGGAGCACTGTGGTATGTTTTCAACTTACTGAGCACCTCCTAAGCAGACTCTCCTTCTTCTGACTTCACGGAGATTCTTACAGACAAAATCTCCTGCCCTGTATTTGCAAAAAAGTCTTCTGCAGAGAATACTCTGCAGCTTCAGTACCCCAACTTTGCCAGGTACGGCCTAAGATGAGGGTTACCGTTCCTTCTGGGATATTCAGTCTGGATTGCACGTTTATTACAAGGAGATACTTTCTTCCAGTTTCGGACAGGCTCCTTTTCTAACCCAGATTTCGCAGAACAGCATATCACACCACTGTCAGCATATCAGCATCACCAACAGCATATTGACATCACTAGGAAACTTCCTAGCTGGTGCGGCCCTCAGACTATTACCCGTTACTGCTCTTCCATGTGGGTGGCGATGAAGCTGCAACGCATCGTCCAAGGGCAATCAAAAGAGACTTCAGGGCCTTGGGATGGTTGGTAAGGGAATCTGGAACCCAGGTTATTTTTCCCTCTCTCCTTCCAGTTGCGGGCAGCGACATTGGAAGAAACACGCACCCAGTCTATTAATACATGGCTCCGTGGCCGGTGTCACTGCCACAATTTTGGGTTTTTTGGTAATGGAATGGCCTACACGGCACCAGGCTTGCTGGTGTCGGATGGGATTCACCTTTCTCAAAGGGGGAAAAGGGTCTTTTCTCATGAGCTAGCGGGGCTCATGGACAGAGCTTTAAACTAGACTTGAAGAGGGAGGAGGAGCCCATGACAAGCTGTGGGACACACCAAGGTCAGAGGGACAGAGTGCTAGCGAGGGTCCTCAGCCTGTTGCTCTGAGACGTGCTGGCTACACTGCAGCACACGAAGTCTTATGGAGATGAGTCAGGGGCTCCTGAGGTAATAGGAGCCAGCAGGGAAACACCAGTGAAGTACCTCAAAGGAATTAAGGGGTGTTCCTCTAAGAAGGTGACATGGCCGACAGCCCAGCTGAGGTGCCTCTACACCAATGCACGCAGCACGGGCAACAAACAGGAGGAGCTGGAAGCCACTGTGCTGCTAGAAAGCTATGACCTAGTTGCCATTACTGAAACTTGGTGGGATGAATCCCATGACTGGAGTGCAGCTATCGATGGCTAGAGGCTGTTCAGAAGGGACAGGCGAGGAAGGAGGGGCGGAGACGTTACCGTCTACGTCAAGAAATGGATAGAGTGTGAAAAGCTGTCTCTGAAGAATAGCCATGAGCAGGTTGAAAGCTTATGGGTAAGAATTAGAGACCAAAGCAAGGGAACCTTGTGGTTGGTGTCTACTACAGGCCGCCTGATCAAGGGGAGCCTATTGACGAAGCCTTCTTACTCCAGCTGCAGGAGGCATCATACTCGCAGGCTCGCATCGTACTTGCAGGCTTTCATCCTGCTGGGGGACTTCAACCACCCCGACATCTGCGGGGAAAGTAGCACGGTGAGCTGTAGGCAATCCNCGGGGAAAGTAGCACGGTGAGCTGTAGGCAATCCAGGAGACTCCTGGAAAGCATTGAGGATAACTTCTTAAGCCAGGTAATAGACACCCCTACCCGAGGGGGTGCGATACCGGACCTGTTGGTCACCAATGCAAGTGACCTAATTGGTGACGTCAAGATTGGAGGCAGCCTGGGCTGC
>VYZW01008923.1:4939-49157 GCA_013401315.1 Balaeniceps rex
GTTTTGTTTGGGGGGTTTTTGGGGGGGGGGGGTGGGGGGGGGTTTTTTGGGTTTTTTTTTTTAATAGCTGTATAAAGGAGAGAGAAGAAACAAGAAACAAGAAAAAGACCAAATCAAATGGATGGTTCCAGGGCTAAATTTCCAAGGACACAGCTGCATATTGTCCTCTGAAGTCTGCATGGAGATATGGAACTTACAATAAACAGACAATCTGTTTATATGCACTTTATGCATGGAATTTCCTAATTTTTTTTTCTTTCTCTGATGCATTCTCTTTCCATTTTAATAAATTAGCCAGGGAAAAATTTATTAGTTTGCATTTTATTTCCCCAAAACACAATTTTGTATCAACTGAAACAATTAGTCTATTCATAGAATAATTATGAATAGGGGAAAACAAACATGCAAGGAAACATACAAACAAAAAATCCAAACAAAAATCCTAGAGAAGGTGAAAAATATAAATCTGAATTTATGCATTTGGTAAACAGATGCATTTGGTGAAGAGTTGTTACTGGAAGAAGGACTGGGAAAACTGCTATTTCAAATAGCTTTGGAATACCTCTTTTCTCGTTGTTCAATTCAGAAATAGCTCATAGTGGTGAAGGGTCACTTGCATAACCATGATGTCTCTCTAGATGTCCAACAATCTGACAAAAGTAATTCAGTTTTGGATTTTATTCTGACATTGAATCTAAATCCTTGTTAAATCTGGGCCAAATGTGAGCAGGGCTTCTTTCTGTTGCTATGTAAGATATACCAGTAATGTCCACAGAGGCTACTTTGTAGGAGGAAGGAGGTAAGAATGTTTTTTTTTATTCCTGGCTCTGAGTTACATTTCATCACACAGAGTTTGGCCTTGTCACAGCAAGTATATGGATAGGATATGGTATAACATGACATGAAAAAGTATAATAGAGGCACAGTGATACAACACAGTTACAATGAAAACCATCAAAAGAACATTACATGTTCTGCAACACCAGTTTGCTTATATATAGTACCTAATCAGCTAAAAGCAGTTATTTCTAATTCTCCAGATCTCTTGACCACAGATAGCTGGAAGCATGCTAAATATTGCTCTGAAAGTGACAACAGCTGAGAACAGCCAAATGGCTAGGACTTTTTCACACTAGCTAGTAGAATTTTAAATAACAAAGACCCTCAGATTTTTTTTTTTCTTTTGTATTGTCTCTTTTAGTTAGTTAGTTAGTTAGTTAGTTTGATAAATGCAGAATATGGACACCTCATCCAGAGTATTAAGAATTCTATCCTGCATTTGATTTGATTTGATTTTTCCTTTTACTTCCCCTGTAACAATAACCACACTGTTTTGAACAGAGAAAAAAATATATTTTTTTAAAAAGTAATCTTGAAGCTTGGCTTTCATATGAAGAAGATAGTTATAATTTTATGAGCACAATTTACAAATATTATTCCCTCATCAACATGGTAGATAAATAATCATTTTAATTGCATACATTTGTTTGTAATTATTTGATAATATGAAGGTTTTGAAATGTTTTGTTACAGTGGCAATGATAAAACACAAAAATCCCATGCTAGTTTGTTTCAATAACAGGGTATTTTTTTCTTCAGAAATATAGATGTTTTTACAGGGACTCTCAATGAAAAAAAGTCTGTAAGTGGACGGTTTCATTTCTCATTTGGTATAGCAAAATGCATTGGAAGACAGTACTGCTATAAAGACCATTAGAGTACTGCATTAGCAGCATACTGCAGGTGTATAAAGAGAATTATTTAAGTGGTGTTTGCTTTGAGGGTGGAGAGAATGAGAGCTGTTTGAATTTAGGGAAGGAAGAAAGATCACTGTGCCCAATACCAGGAAAATTATTTCTGTCTTGAGAGTATCAGTTCAAATAAGTTATTTAAACTATCTTGTTTCATGTTCTGATTTTTTTTTGCTTTATAAGATTCTAGCGAAAGCCAAAAGTATCTTTACTGGATAAAGTTTATTTTCATGATATCTGTAGCCAGGGGAAAAAAAAAAAGGTACTAAAAATAAAAAGTCAATGAGCTTCTCTTTGTGTGAAATGTCATTTAATATTGCTGATTCAAGAAGTTCAGAAAAGCTTCAGGTGAATACAATTTTTGACTATACATTCTGGGAGGCCTTTTTAATTTTCTCACACGAAGATTCCACTCTAAACTTTGCCAAATCTGGGTATGAAGTGATGTGGAAAAGTACAGCCAAACTGTAATGAGAAACGTACTTTTCAGCTTTTTACATACTTTTGTGGGTATTTTTTTTCTCCAAGTAATCTTTTAGAATACTGTAATCTTTTTAGAATACAGTTTTGGAGAAGGAGATACAAAAGTTATCATTTATCTACAGTGAAGTTTTAGTGCCTATATATTGCATAGATATTGTCCAGTTTAACTATTCCAATGTAAGAACTACTGGAAAACTTCAATAGTAGGAATTTAATTGGATTCAGTTAAATACTTTGATGATGCCCTCTTGTTTACTTTGCATCCAACATTGGCACTAAAGGTTTGCAACTGAGAATAGGTATAAAGGAATCCATCCAGCAACATCAGCCAATGTAGTGCTTAGCCATCTGTTTATGTTTACTACTTAACAAATGAGATCACCATTGCCTATTTCAGGGAGAATAATCATATTTTTCTATACCTCAGCAATCTGTATGGGTTTGGCTTGTTTTGTATTAATCTGTCTAGATCTGGGTTCCCCAGTAGTAGAAGGACATTGACTAACTGGAGCAAGTTCAGCAGAGGACAGCAAATCCAGTGGAGGGCCACCAAGATAATCAGGGGCAGAAACATAAGGCGTAGAAGGAGAGAGGCTAACAGCTGGGTTTGTTCAGTTTGAAGAAGGCTAAGAGGGGATTTCACTGCTCTCATCAGCAATCTAATGGGAGGATATAGAGAAGGCCAAGCTAAATTCCTTTTGGAGGTGCACAATGAAAAGGTGAAAAGAAGGACACAAGTGCATCAAGAAAAAATCTAGTTGGATATTAAAAAAAAAATTTAATGACTAATGATCTAACATTGAAGTTAGCTAAGATTTGATCAGGAGGTTGCACCAGATGATCTCCAAGGGCCCTTATAAGCAAAATTATTCAGTGAAATCTGGTTTTAAAAATTTAAATATAACAGTATATACAGTACAAAGGCATCTTAGTGCTTGGGAAGTTTTAGTCTGTTTAACAAATTACACTTTCTTTCCCCTTGTACTGTTGAGACTGCCAAGTAATCCAAAATGGGCATTTCTGAGTGTTTTTTTTTGTACATAGGTGACACCTATATAACTACTTTTGAACATCACAATTTGAAAACAGAGAAACCACAGCACCGGCATAACTCTCTTTCAGTTCCTGATTCCCCAAGAGATTGTAAATTTAATTTCTGTAAGCACTATTCATTGTGAGTGTCGCTTGAAGAGCTAAATTTTTTCTATATTGCAGTATTTGGTTGTGCTTAAACTACTAATTCAAAAACTTATTCTACTGGCAATGAGTCCTGGGCCTAGAAGTATACAGATTGTGGAAACATTCTATTTTAGGCTGTTGTACAGATTATGTTGAAATTATCTCTACCATGGTACAATATAATTCAAATACACACTGTGAATTTCATAAATTTGTTAAAAAAGTTTTTGATACAATCTTCAAAAACAAATTTTAAGATGATTCTTGGGGAAATCTGTAAATAGAGCAACTCTACATTCTAGACATGTCTGGAAGTCCTTAAATTTTCTGATATTATGAATATTCATTGAGAAAGCCAACAATGGCCTTCTTTTAGTATCCTACAATAACTTTTGTTTTGATAGATGATTGCTCACTTTCAGTTTTATATCTGAGCAACTTAAAGTCCAAGACATATGTTAAACCACCCATTTTTAATAGTTTTTAATAAGATATTCCCAGTAATGAGTACTACAATTTAATAGGTATATATTCATTGCTGTGTACACCATGTGGCTGAGACAACTTGCTCAGTTCTATGAAGTTTTGAAAACCATTTTTAAAGGAAAATTTAATTAAAAAATAAATACATAATATAGACATAACAAAAATATCTATATCAGCCAATAATCACCATGCAAAAGGAAAAAAACCCTCTTGCTTTTTTCGATACTCATGAAAAATATATGGGTTTTGCAAAATGTCCTAAAGATGCAAAAATTGAGGAGGCTAATGGCTAAGGAAATGTATCTCTGAAAAGAAGATCCTCTCATGAATTCCATTAAATGAAACAAGCAATGTACCAAAAGATATGATAATTTTAATGCTGTATCTTGTGAAAGAGTAATTTCTTTTAAAAAAAAAATCATGTTAAATTATTGAGGAAGCAATTTCAAAAGGGTCAAAGCACAGATACTTAGTTTCTGTTGAAAGGTGACAGGTTCTTTAATTCATTTTTGTGGATTCAAAAATCAACAGTTCTGGGAGAACTAGGTCAAAAACAATTAACTTGTAAAAGCTATGTAGAAACTAAGTTAAATCAGTGTGGATGAAAGATTACAGGTATAATCCCCTTAATAAATTACAGCAGCTAATAACAAACCTTTCTGAATTTGAACAACTATTGTCGTGGTTTAGCTCCAGTCGGCAGCTGAGCACCACACAGCTGCTCGCTCACCCTCCCCCTCCCCGGTGGGTGGGGGAGAGAATCAGAAGGGCAAAAGAAAACTCACGGGTTGAGATAAAAACAGTTTAATAATTGAAATAAAATAACAATAATAATGATAGCAATAAAATTGCAATGAAAAGGAGAATGAGAGACAGAAAAACAAAACCCAGGGAAAAAAAACAAGTGATGCAACCACTCACCACCCACCAACCGACACCCAGCCAGTCCCCGATCAGCGATCGCTGCCCCCCGGCTAACTCCCCTCAGTTTATATACTGAGCATGACGTCATATGGTATGGAATAGCCCTTTGGTCAATTTGGATCAACTATCTTGGGCTGTGCCCCCTCCCAGCTTCTTGTGAACCTGTCAGAGCATGGGAAGCTGAAAAAGAAAGTCCTTGACTAGTCTAAGCATTACTTAGCAACAACTAAAACATCAGTGTGTTATCAGCATTCTTCTCCTACGAAATCCAAAACACAGCACTATGCCAGCTACTAGGAAGACAAATTAACTCTCTCCCAGCTGAAACCAGGACAACTATATTTCCTAAGAAGATTCAAGATCCATCCTGTGTAGATCACTAACATAGAAATAAAGTAGACAAACACGACTATAGCAAGATCTATATCGTAAAGGAATTCTCATAATTTGCAGGCAGGTAAATTAAAGGAAAAGGTGAAGGGAAAGGTTAAAGGAAAACAAAAAGGAAAAAAGAACACTTGGCCAGTACTTCTATACAATTTCCCAAACATTAGATGGAAATTTAACCAGACATCTGCATTTCATTTTTAAGTAAATTTGCACACCCTCATTTACCAATGAGGCAAATTTATTCATTCCTTTACAGTCTTTTCCCTTCTACCACCTGTTAGATAACTCCCAAAGAGCTCTAGCTACCAGCTATGCATCAACTCCTACTAGACAATGGGTGAGAAGGTCAAGAACACCAAATAAACCTGATGAAAGAGAGACATTCAGTGTGAAGGTCCCTGTCCTTGGAAGTGTAGTGAAGGTATCGGTCACTGGTGTAACCAAGAGCCCAGAAAAAGAGGAAGGAAGACAAGAATGATTTTTGTTGGTTCCCATGCAGGAGGTCCCTGAAAAGAAAAGAAGAAAACCAGTCACCAACTTACATGTCATGAAAATGTCTGTCTTTTAAAATGAATGGGTGCACAACCAAACTTCTTAGTATCTCTTTATGAAGAAATGAAATTAATAAAGACTATTTCCTCTGTAATAGGTACTGTTGAATCATCCTGATTGTCAGTTGATATCTACATGAAAAATAAAAAGGTTTTTCTCCATTGGCCCAAACTGCTGACATCTGAGGAGTCATCTGCCATGAATTGTAACGATTACCGATGTCAAAGGACTAAAATTCAAACGATCATTTAATGTTGTCTGACATGAGAGGAAACATAATTGAATTCCAAACAAGTAATGTCACATTCTGTGAAATGATTGCTGCCTTGATGGCAGCAATAACCCCCCAAAGAGATGCTGCACTTCACACAGAAAAAAGAGCTGGCAAATAAATCAGATGCATTTTTGTTTAAATATTACATTAAAAAAACCCTAACCAAACCTTCTTTTTTTTTTGCCTTTTTTCCTCCTTTTCTTCCAGAGCAAAATTTTTTAAAAATGTGGACTGAGGAATAGTAAAGAACATGTCTGTAGCCTTCCTGAAATACTTAAAAACAAACAACAAATCAAGATAACAAGAGGACTCTTCATTTACATGGGAGGCCTCTCTAACATAATGGTAAGATCTCGGCTCACATTGCAGTATTATTAAAAAGTATGACTGTATTCAGGAAAATGATGCCATACTGGTTAACGACTTTGGTGTAAACTGAGCATTGGCACCCTTTGCTGTGTGTTAAGAGTACAGTTATGCTGAACTCTTGTTTCTAATGATCTGATTGTTTATATGTAAGCCAGGCAATCAACAGTACACTAATTTTGAAACTGTTAATTTGTAGGTATCCAATATAACACAGGTTGGGCCATGTATTTAAATCCCTCAATAACCAGCTCAAGAAAACCTGGAGGACGAAGTAGGAAAACTTGATGGAAAAAATCTAAATATTCGAACATGGAGAAATTCTCAGGAATAGATTAATTTACATTATAGTATAAATAAGATATTTGTTCTATTGGCTGAAAATGGTCATATGAAATATTTTACTTGTTACCAATTTCCTTTTTTAATTAAACCTGCTTACTCCTTTGATAACACTCCTTGATATTATTTTCATTATCATAGACAAAAAGGGATAATTCAGGCTTAATGTAATGGAATCATTTAGAAGATTATACTTATGTTTTTAGATGGATTAATTTATAACTGCTTGCATCACAGGATATCTTAAAACCAGAAATTTTTGCGTCACCATCATGACTTTTTGACTGTTGTAGCTCTGCATCAGCATTTCAGCTCAATACATCTCAGTGATGACTTTAAAGTTAATATGTCCTCATTATGCTTAGAAGAAAGCTGTCACAGTTTCTGACATACCAAGACTAAATTCATTTAAGCATTTTGTTTGATATGGAAACATGTATCCATCTATGAAAAAAAAGGATATTATGTTTTCAACCAAAGTTCATACAGTTAAAGGGAATTTTCCTCAGGATATAAAAAACATTATGGCCCTGAGTCAGGAAAAAATCTGGAGAGCACATAAATCCATATGCATTTAAAAGTTTGTCAGAAATTTTTCCAAAAGACCATCAGTTTAAGATCAAGGAATAAAGAAATCAAATGCTAAATATAAATTTCACAGCCTGTATCTTCTGAGATGCCCAGTCCAATAGACATTCTCAGAGCATTATTGATATGTACTGGATCAATGCTGCATTACATAAGAAAGATTGAGATATATATGCAGAAAAAGAAGGAAATGTACCTTTTATATAGCAGTCTATTGGTTGGAATATGGTGGTGTGATTTCCACAGAAAAACTGGAAAGTATCCTCAAGAAGAATATATGATGATCTACTCTCCCCTCCACTGGTTTCTGTCAGGTAAGCAAAGGTCCAAGAACCACCTCTGGAAGACTTATCTACTTCCCAAATTATTATATATAAAAAAATAACTTCACAAATGTTTTACTTAGGAAAACAAGCAAACAAAAAAACCCCACCTTCACCACATCTTTAAAACAAAGGCTGCAGGTGGTTGGGACATATTCAAGAAATTATTTGGGGGTATGGTGCATTATAGAGAAGTCTTCCCCAGGCTAGAGTACTCATGGATTGGTCCACACAGAGTATGCAGTGCTTTGCGCATAGCCTGCTCTGGATTCTGCTCTGAGGCTGGGTTCAGGCCTGTGGGCAGTGACACGCTCAGGGGTCTGACAAAGTCTTGGACTGCCCTCCAGGATGAAGTTTTGTGGACCTAATTCTGAGGCATCAGTATCTTCATTGGCTAATATTAGGGAGAAGGGTTTTGCCCTGTATTGAGTCCGGATGCTTTCCTAAACCAGGAAAATAATATATTATGGAAGATCATGAATATTGACTTCTTAAAGCCATAAGAAGCCTCCACAGATAAGCAAGGAAAATAGTATGAACTTAAACACTATAGTCATCTTCCTTGACTCATGCATGACTACTCACTTGCATAAAATTAATCACACTCATAAATGCCTTCAGAGTTGCATCTGTCTAATTGTGACAACACTTGCAACCAAAAAACAGTAGTTTGAGAACATGGCTTAACATAAAAATAGTCATATTCTTTCTAAAAAAATTATTAGTGAATATGCCATAGCTATGGAATGTATAACTCAAAGTAGAGTATTTTATTTGCACTTCACACTTTCCTTCCTTGAAATATCTATTGTCTTCAGATTTTATTAATTACTCTCTGGGTTCTTGCTTGGGATTCATTTCTTTGAAAGTTAATTTTGCATTTATACATCCCAATGTATTTTAATCAAAATCCCAGTCTGATACGTAAAAAGACTGTCTCCTATGTCAAACTCTCTGTAAATCAAAACCCAACTATACGTTTTTATGGAAATGATTTATGCAAAACAGATCTTTGATCTATAATAATAGTCACATAAGAAAGAACAGAGAAAGAGGCCTGAGAACACATGGCAGGAACACAAATGTAATTACAATCAGCTTTTATTTGTCAGGCTTAGAAATACAAAATGTGCATTCACAAAAATAATCATAAAACAAAAATGTCCCAGGGTTCCACTCGATTTTATCCTATTCCTTGCTGAGGAACACATGGATATGAAGAAAAAACTAATTCAAAAACAGAAAAAGTGTGACAAATTATGTAAAATATAAATCATTTATTTGAAACATTCAATTGCTGACCCAGTCAGATTTATTTAAAGCGAAACATCACCTCCTGCATATCCAATTAATGGTTGCCATGGCAAATAAGAGTTCCCACTGCACTGCCTTATTGCAATATGCATGGCAATTGCAAGTATATCACTCAGAATATTTCCATAATGGTATTAGCTGCTCTATCCAGCATCAGACAATTAATTTTGTGAAGCATCAGGTGTTCAATATTTATCCTCATAAAAATGAAATACAAACATTCACATATCACATGGAAATGGATTCCTTTATCCATCGCCATCCTACTTTCTCTCATTAAACATTTTCTTAGCAATTAGATTAGGAATGGAGACAGATTTTTGGTAAGTTTTCTGTATAAAATGGCCACGATCTTTACAATATCTGAATTTTTGAACAACAGCTAGTTTTAAAATGTGTTCAGATAAAGAATACATTTTGTAAAACAATGTTTCTTTAATGAGCCTATACTGGCTTGTAAATGTGGTCTTCAGTGAAATACAACTTCATTCTATTTGTTTTTTAAGGATTTTCTTGCAGAATAATGGTTGGATCAGGCAGACCTTAGCACTGCCAGATTTTGTATGAAATGAGCAGGAAGAGTTTGCTGCCTGCAAAAAATTACATGTTAATAAGGGAGTCATCTAGAGGAAAAGGAAGGACTAGCCTGAACTTCTTCCTCTGCTTGCAACATGGCTATCTTTAAACTGTTGTGATCCAGGGCTCAAAACTTTCCCTTCAGAAACATTTTAACAGTTTTCTTTTAAGCAATATGTTGTGGTCATTTCTATAATCACCATCTGACTCACTGTGCAGTTCAACCTGGAGAGATAGCTGCCTCTAGGACACTGCTCTCTTCTCTAGGCTATAATCTCATCTTTTAGTGCGACTCATTTTCTATTCCTGTGAAGCTGGGTTGTGTGATGAAATGAATGCTGAAAGTAATCCACTCCGAAGAGCCCCAAAGAATAAGAGCAATCAAGAAACCCTCTAGTTCAGAGAGTTTGGGATCAGAGAGTTCAAGGTTATGCCTATGGAACGGTTTCTGGGTTTCTGGACACTCATAGTTTAAGTCACTCAGTAATTCTGAGAGAAGGTGCTGGATCTTTAGGCAATTTTTTTCTCTTTGAAGTGAGGAGCTTACTTACAGCATTATGGAATCATGCTCCTTCTTCAGCTTATCCTTTCAGTGAAAATGCCTTTTCACAAGAAAACTGTCTTTGAAACGACTTCAGTCTCCAACAACTGAATAAGGAATCTAATTAAGGGGAAAATAGTAGAGTGATGTTGATAAAGAACTAAGCGTATCAAAGAAGACCTCCTGCTGAAGGACCAATAACGAAGCTGAAGGACTGGTAAAGTTAGGGTTGGTAAAATTATGATTATTGATAGCACTACTAGTAGTAATAATAATCCTGCTATTTTGGCACTTTGCCTTTTGATAAATTTTAAGAAACAGCTGGCATGCATGTGTGTAGCAAACAGAAATCATGTAGTCTCTGAAGCTGAACTTCAGAGCTGGTCATTTTTACTCCTTTGAGAATGTGTTCTTATATCTAGATTCTGTTTTGGTTTCGTTCATTTTTTTCCTTTGGTTGTTGTTGTTGTTGTTTTTTGGGGGTTTTCGCAGTTTTTTTCCCCCTCCTTATCTACAGGATCACTTTGGTAGACAGCTTGAAGTGTAGTTTTACACGAGAAAATATGATCATAATCTTTTTTACATATCTAAGGCCAATCCTATGGAAAAGTTGAAAATTAGGACAGAAACCTTGAAATGATTCTCTTTTGTATGAAATACTTATTAATAATAGCACAACAAACATTAAATAATCATAATCTATTTACAGGGAAGAAACAAAGAGCTAATTAAAGATAAAGTAATACGATTTGATTTTTAGATAGATTTTTGACTATACTTGGCATCTGTAAAAAAAGAACAAGCCAGCAAGCAAAATTAAGGTTCACTGCACATATTCTGATTCATAGCACTGACCTTGAATATAACAAAATCTGAAGCTGGCTGTAGGCAACAGAAGTAGCTGAAAAATCTGGAGTCATTCTCAGCATTTTCAACACAAAATTTTGCAATGCTTTTGTTTTAGTCTTTTGGCACATACTGTAACCAATAGCTTCATTTAACAATATCCAGCAGTTTGATGGATCGGATTTTTTTTTAAATGAATGAAACTAATTTTGCTTGCAGTAACTTCTACCACACCAGCTGTTATTGTTATCACTGCTATCATCATCATCATTATCAACATAACTATAATTACATTTAGAAAGATAAATCAAGGGAATGCAGCAGTGGAAACACAGAGTGCCAGGACATAGGGCTATCCTTTGTTTCTGAGTCTTAACAGCATTGCTTTACTCCAGTCTGCATTGTGGCAGTTCACTGCAGCAGGTTACTTAGTGTCCTTTGATTATATTTGCTAGAATTAATGGTGTTTTCTTGCGTTCCTCTCATGAAAGGTGTAAATAAACAACATGAAATTATCTGTTGATATTTTCTACATAAAGTCGAGAATCAGTTTTGATTATATGGTAAGTAGTCTCATTGAATTTACTTCTTTCATTAAAAAGGGAATACCTGCAACTCAGCAGACCCTCCTATTATTTCCATGTAACTTATCTAGGTAAATACATATTAAAAGCCAAATACAGGAATAGAAAAAGACACTCTATTCCACTGAATACTAATTGGGTACTTCTGAAGTACTTAGATTCAGTAATATGGTCAGATGGCCATTTGCATCTAGGTATCCATATAACATGATCAAACTACACTGGCTTGGGGTGAAACTGTGGAAAGGGAAAGGAAGGGAAAAATGTAGTTAGTATCATATTCTGCTGTTTATCTCACATCCAGTAACACTATGCATATAATCAGCTGTCCATTTATAGCTGGGTAATGTGAGAGTAGCTAAGAAACCAAAGCATCATTGAAATTCACATCTCTGAACTCCTAGCTTTAAATGTCACTACAAATGTGAATTTAACAACACTTACAGTGTGACTCCCTGATTATCATTATCTCCCCAGGAAACATGAACATGAGTGTTTGCCACTAAAAAAAAGCACACAAAACATGAAATTCAGTCTCTTGGCTAGGCTTCCCTCTCTATGTTTTTTATTCTGAATATTAAATGAGTCAAAATTATTGCAATTCTGGAGGAATATTATTAGATCTTATACTAGTTTTGCAAACTTCAAAAAATTCAGGAAAGTTGCTATCTTTCTGATCATACAAAGTTCTACATTAAAGAAAAAAGTTTCTAAAGATTATACTTCAAATAATCTCCCTGCGACTTTATTAATAAAAAAATCAAATCTAATATTCAACTAATATTTCTTAAATACAACAGCCATAGTAGTGTCCAGTCAAAATACCAAAACACTATGGAAGTACATGCTTGCTTCTAGAGACAGGACTAAACTTCCATTTTATGACACATTAAGATTTAGTGTGCAGTCTTTCATGAGTCTGAAGATCTAATCACCTATTCATTCCTTGTTTAGACCTCAGGGATAAGAAGGTTATAAATAGGTAGGCTGTCTTCTAACACTGTCATCTTCCATTCCCAGATTCAGATAGCTGAGACAACAGGAAAAATTAGAGAGTAAGTTGTGTTGGGTCTGGAACAATTGATAGTCTTCTTCATGATCTCCAAGAGCAAGGCAGAACTTCAAGATAAACTTTTTTCATAATATGTGGAGCTATTATTGAGTCAAAACATCTCTCATTACTCCTGTTAGGCTTCTCTTCGTGTCATAACTTTGAGACCAAATATATTCCTTACCTAGCACTCTGCAGTTCTATAATGTAAACTTTAGATGTAAAGTTTTAAAGTTATTTATTTATTTTTACATTTTAATGACTGTTTAATACTTACCCACATTCCCCCTAAAAAGGTTGAACTTAAAAAGACTTGATATTATGATAAACTACAAACACTGCACTTATTTCATTTTAAATGTAAAAGTAATGGTTGTGGGAATGAAACTTCAAGTTAATCACTAACAGCTATAAATATGCAGAAAGGTTGCCAAAAGTATAACATAAGAACATTAATTAGAAAATGGAATAGCTTTTAAACTGGTGAAGTCTTTGTTTCTACAGATTGACAGTCACTGAATGTTAAACAGTACAAATGCTGACAAAGACCATACACATCTGATCTTCATCTGAGAAACAGAAAACGTTTCTTATTTAATACCTAGGCTTTTATTCAGTAATGCATTTAATATAAATTTAACATATAAAGTGCTCAAGTGCTGAGGAGATTGAATTACATGTTTACACATTTTATTCAAAAGGGATTAATTCATGTAAGTAACCATTGTTAAATGTTGCATTTTTTGGCCTCAGTTCTGCAGAAAATATAGATAATGAATCACCTAGCACACCTCTGCTCTTCTCTTACTCACCCATGAAGAAATAGCATTAAAAGCTGTCTTAAGTCTGTTAACAGAAGGATATTGAATACAGTGATAGAGTATACTTGGATGGTGAGCCATTGCAGTATGAAACCTAGAGCTATCTATTACTATCTGTAGAGTAATAGATGAAAAATGCTCAAGGTTTCTCTCATTGACTAGAAGAAAGTCCTCCTGTTCTTTTTAATTTCTTTCTTGCCCTTTTGTGATTATCTCCTTACAGCCTTTAGGGCTTTTACCTCTGTCAAAAATTAAAATATACCATTATTTATAGCACGGGGGTGGGGGGGAAGCGACAGGAACTCCTGGGCATACTAATGTATTTTTCTCTTTTTCATTTAAGCTTTTTCAGACCATTCCCTAAAATCAAATTTAGCTACATGAGTTAATGCCTCACTAATATCAGGAATGTCTTCTACATCGCTACAACCACTTCTCTGTGTGAATTGTCTGGTTTTCAGAGAACTGTTTTGAGGACTCCTTTTTATTCTATACTTAGTTAATGAACTTATTGTTAATAGGCAGTTAAAAAATCATTTAAATATGAATTACAAATAATGCTAGTAAATCTACTGAAAAGAACTAAAAGGTTTTCTTTAACAATGAAAAAATAAAATCGGTAGGAAGGTGACTGGCCTGAGTGGATCATCCATCTATTAACATCTGGATAATACCCCAAATGGGTCCACAAATTGATTTGCCAGCAATGACTTCCCAAAGTAATCTGATTGAATTCAAAGAGGGAAAAATTAAAATGAATGAAGGAAGAAGTGAACTATCTGTGTTTAATCTTCAGTTTCATCAGAAATCGATTAACTAGCTGACTTTGGGTCCAAAAGAATTAATTATACTCAGTCTCCGGTATAATTAACAACACTATGGCCATCTCCCAAAATATTCATTAAACAGTCAGGAACAATATGAAATTCAAATTAAAATTGGAAAAGAGATTAAATAGAAGTAGTCATCTCTAAAAAGAATCATACTACATCTGAGATGAAATCATTTAAGCAATACAAAATATGGAAATACATTTTGTGTTACATTTAATTATCATTAATTCCAGCACTGCAAGCTGGCAGCTATTTTAGGCTCATTACAAAGACTAAAATGGGCTGGAATTTTAATAGAAATCAATCCTCATTGGAATAATGGGAATATGATTCAAACTTACAGGAAGTTTAGTTCTAAAATCCAAGTTTTCTTTTTAATTCTAAGTTTAACTGAGGAGATTTGCATTCTGCAGGACATCTACCATTAACGTTGTAAAAACCTAAGAAATAGGCACCTAGCTGGGAATGGAAGGAGGGAGAAGATGGAGGAGAGAAGATGTAGCTTAAATACATGTTTTGGAATCCCTATTTTCCAAATTTCTCAAACCTAGTGTCTGTATCCTGTGGAGCTGAATAATGTTGCCATTTGCCATATTGAATTTATTTGCAGATTTCTGCATGTAAAGTTTGTTTCACCCCCTGTAATTTTACCTTGCTATATTTGGTACATTATTATTCTGAATTTCAATACCGTTTAGCCAGGAAAAGCTAAACTTTTCTTGCTTTGGATTTTTTCTTTTTATAATTCAAGTATCATAAACACTATCATTTTATTCCTTTCTGTAGAAAATAATTGCTGCAGAGTAAAAGTAACATTACATTCAAAGTAAACCATCTTGGTTATTTTTATGTCTTATACCAATAGTCATATAGAAGAAAATATTCAAGAGCAAATCAGTTAGGAAACAAAAATCCATCTATGCATTTCATTAATTATCAAAATTAAGTCTTCTATTATTTTACAATTTTATTTTTAAATTACTTTTTTCCTGAATGCACAGAAAGTGCCTGCTCTCAATTCTTGATTCCTTATGCAGATCTCATTTTTGCTTACTATGGACACCTTCAATAAGGCTGTATCAAAAATAAATTTGCATTTAGAGTAAAACACTGTGGGTTTTTTTACAGTTTGGTGGAATGTCACCATCCTGCATATCAGCTTTTCTCTTCTTCAACCTTCTAGCTGGCTTGACTAAGGACTAATACACTGGCAGAATTTTGACATGGCATACAACACTGATCTTTAGTTCTGTGGTGGGTTGACCCTGGCTGGATGCCAGGTGCCCACCAAAGCCACTGAATCAATCCCCTCCTCAGCTGGACAGGGGAGAGAAAACATAACAAAAGTCTTGTGGGTTGAGATAATGTCAGGGAGAGATCACTCATCAATTACTGTCATGGGCAAAACACACTCAACCTGGGGAAAATTAATTTAGTTTATTACCAATCAAATCAGAATAAGGTAATAAGAAATAAAATCAAATCCTAAAACACTCACTCATGTTCAGCTTCCCTCTTGATCTTCTCTACCTCCTCCCCCCGAGTGGCACAGGGGGAGAGGGAATGGGGGTTGTGGTCAGTTCATCACACATTGTCTCTGCTGCTCCTTCCTCCTCACACTCTTCCCCTGCTCTAGAGTATCCCTCAGGCTTTTTTTTCAGTGCAGCATACCCAAGCTATGCAGAGTAAGCCATTACATACAATCATGACATGTGTGGGTGATTAGCCAGTATTGTCTCCAGCTTGAAGCAGTTTAGAAACAGACTAAAGACTCTCTGCTGCTCACCTCAGCTGTACTGAGGCTTATGAGGATGCCACTGAGGCTTTGCTTGACAAGTCAGGGGGTCTCACAGAGACATCCAGAGTTGTCTTCTGTATCAGAAGAACTTCAAGTTGGCTTTATCTACAGGCCCTTGGAGTCACTGTGAATTAATGACGAGGCTCATAAGCAGGTGCATGGACCACACAATAGAGCTTGAGAGTGGGTAGGGATCCTCACTCATGCTAGTGGAAGTACATTTTGTTGACTCATCTCCTTTTGCTTACTGCTAACAATGAACAGTTATTTTCTGCTTGTAAATATGGTCCTCGAACTTTTTGGAATAAATCTAGCATCAGGATATCAGGTTGTGCTTATAAACAGTAAAATTCACAGGTCAAGGTGTTGGGCAATTTTACTGTTTCCTTTCTAAATTTAATGTACTATGAAATATTAATTGAGAAGCTTGTTTTTTTAAGGAAATGTCAATTTTATGTGCTGCAGTAAAATGACTGAGCTTTGTCAATAGCACTATAATTGCAGCTCGTAGCAACCTGCTGGGGACAGCTTTAAATTAGGAACAATGGGGAAGGGAGCTAACAATCCACAGAAAGTGAGAAAATGATGGATGGGGTGGAAACCAAAGCATGTAGTGATGTGAATATGGACCACCCCGAGTGCATGTACATGAGCGCATGCAGCCTGGGAAACAAGTTGGAGAAACTAGAGCTGTATGTGCAGACACAAAACAGCAACATTGCTGGGAGAGTTTTGACAGAGTGGGACAGTTCGCACAACCGGAGTAATTTGTTACAAACCACCTAATCAAGGTGATAAAGTGGGCAAAGTCTTCTTTAAGCAACCCATGGAAGCCTTTGTACTGCAGATCCTGGTTCTCACAGAGGCCTGTAACCTTTGTGCCAGCTCCTGGAAGGGATGGCAAGGAAGGATCCAAGTACATTGGCTGCAGGTGTCCAGGTGTTGTCAGCAGTGGGGCTGCAGGGGTGTCCTCTGAGATAAGAGACCAGGGGCTGCCCCATGCTGGACACAGCTATTTCCAGCTGGCTCGAATGACCCCACTACAGGACACAGCTGAGCCCATCAGCCAAGCTGGTGGAGCCTCTGGAAAGCATATTTAAGAATGGGCAAAATGCCACATGGGGCAACAAGAAGAGCTTCCACTGCTACATCTGCAATAAAGCAGTAAACAAGAAAAATGTAGGAGCGTTGCTGGGTGGGGCAGGTGATTTGGTGACTGCAGATGCAGATAAGGCTGGGGTTCTCAGTTTCTTCTTTGCCCCAGTCTTCTCTTGCAAGGCCTCCCAGGCCTCTGTGGTTAGTGAAAAGGTTCAAGGATGAGAACCAGCAGTGGACAAAGATTGAGTCAGGGATTAATGTAGAGAACTTGATTCATGTAAGTCCATGGGACATGACAGGCTGCAGCAAAGGGTAATGGGAGAGCTGGATGTTCTCTATCATCTTTGAAGTGTCTTAGAGAGCAGAGAAGATCTCTGACAACTTCAAAAGCAAAGATATTGCTCCTGTCTTCAAAGAAGTCCAGATGGATGATCTGGGGAACTACAGGCCATTCAGCCTCATTTTGGTCCCTAGAAAAAAACAAGTAGTGAGTCTTTCTGGAACACATTTCTGGGTACCTGAGGGAAGAACTGTACTGGAAACTGTAGGCATGGATTGATCATGCATAAATCATATCTGACAAACTTGATTGCATAATAAAATGACTAGATTTGTGGAAGAGGGGAGAGTAGTAAAGGTCATTTATTTCAACTTTAGCAAGGCGTTCAACACTGTCTTCCACAAAATTCTGATACGCTAGCTGGGATGATACAGTCTGGATGGGTGGACAACAAAATGATTAAAAAAATGGTTGGATGCTGTTACGATCCGATTTGGATGAGAGGAAGGCCCCCTTGCATTCTAACTGACCTCAGATGAGTCTGGGAGGCTAGGGGCGGCTAGACCAACCTCTCATTTCAAGTTCGATCCCTTCGAGCGAGATTAAGACACAAACGAGGTCAGATGTCGTGAGTCCACCTGTTTATTAAACCACTCACGAAAAGAGAAACAGGAAAGAAAGGAAGGAAGGAAAGGTGGAACATAAAGCAAGAGTTCGGGATAGGAAAGTGCAACCAGTCACCACCATAGATCCGCGGCGTCCCGGGGGTCCTTGCTTCTGGGGTCTTTGGTGGTGGGGGATCTCTGTGGTGGGTGACCACTGTGGTGGGGGATCACCGTGGTGGGGGATCACCAACGGGGTCTTTGGTGGTGGTGTCAGAAGTGGGATCTCCAACGGGGTCTTCGGTAGTGGGGGATCTCCGTGGTGGGGGATCTCCGACGGGGGTCTTCAGTGGTGGGGGATCTCCATGGTGGGGGATCACCAACAGGGTCTTCGGTGGTGGTGTCAGAAGCGGGATCTCGGACAGGGTCTGGGGCGGTGGTCTTTTATAGGATGCGTGCCTGAGGCAACAGTTCCAGCTTGCGCAACCCAGGGCGATGGCACTTCTCTGAGCCTCTCCCACACCCGGGGTTTCAGGCACCAACCACGTGCATATTCCTACAGCCCATTATCTACATCAAATGGGAGGCTCCTGGTGATTGTCCTTGTGAGATCGTGCGAAGAGATAACACCTTGCACAATCTCCTGCAAGATTCTGTTATCTCCTTTTCAGCAAGCTTTGAGACAAATGTTCAGCTGTTTCATCCCTCACAGATGCCTGGGCTCTAAAGGTTACAGTTAATGGGTTGTGCTCTACCTGGAGGCTGGTAACAAGGGGACTGCTGTAGGGTTTTATCCCTGGACCTGTCCTGTTTAACATGCTTATCAATTACCTATAAGAGGCAGTGAGGTGCTTGCTCATAAAGTTTGCAGATGACACCAAACTAGGGCTACCAGTCAATATGTTTGAGGGCAGAGCTTCTGCTCAAGGACCTAGGCAGGCTGGAGGAATGGGCCAGCAAGTACCTTATGAAAATCAATAACAGATGCCTAGTCCTGCACCTGGGTTGGGGGGACCTCTGGGAACAGCAGAGGCTGGAGACAAACAGATGGGGACCAGCTCTGTGAGAGAGGCTCGGGGGGGGCCTGATATACAGCAAGATGACCATGAGCCAGTTGTGTGCCCTGACATCCCTGACATTGGGATCTGTTGCCAGAAACACAGCCAGTAGATCCAGGGAAGAGGGAAGGGATTTTCCCCCTCCAGAGAGCACTTGTTAGGCCTCATCTGCAATACTGTGTCCAGTTTTCAGTCTCTCAATACAGAAAACACTTTGACAAACAAGCAAATTCAGCAGAGGTACCAAAGACAGTCAGGACTGGAGCACTTGCCCTGTGAGGAGAGCCTGAGGGACCAAGTTTGATTCAGCCTGGTGAAGAGATGACTTCAGGGGTACCTAACAGCAGCTGCCCAGTGCCTGCAGAGAAGTTATTGGGAAGATGGAGGCAGTAGTCTATACAGGTTTTACAGGATTGTGTGGTAGGGGAACAGGAGACGAGACATAAATGAGAAAACAAGAAAAAAGTTCAGACTGGACATAATGAGAGCCTTTTTCCTCAGAAGGAGAGTTGGGCAGTGGAGCAGATTGCCCAGAGAGGCTCTGCAGCTAATGTTGTTGAAGATTTTTCAAGACTTAGCTGGATAAAGTCCTGAGCAACCAGGTCTGACCTCAGAGCTGACTCTGCTGTGAGCAAGAGGCTGGACTAGAGACCTCCTGAACTCCCTTCCAGCCTGAATTATCCTATGATCCTACCACTCTAAATGCAGGACAACACACTGAGCCAAGTTACAGGAAGATGAAGTATGACTAATAAAATAAATACAAAGACTACCATCTTTCTGTACATCTGAATTAGTCTATCTGAGAGAGCCAGAGCAATAGGTTTATCACTTGCTGTTTCTGGGAATACCAAATGCTTTGTCTCAGCAATTATCCTGGAATATGAATAAGTTATGAGATGATACAGGGACATAGACAATAACTTTGTGAGATTCATCTGTGGTTCAGCATTGAGAACAAAAGAACTTGAGATTCCCACATTGCACGTACAACACAGGCATTAGGTGTATGTTTGCTTGTATTCCATCTTCAAGACATGCTTAGAAGAGCTTTTTAGAGATGATTGCACTCCTTTAGCAAACTACAAAAATTGTGATCAAGTGATCATTACATTCATTGACGGTATTGTAACACATAGAGAGTAGATCTCAGGTGAACCAGTGTTTTGGGAGCCAGGTGAAAGTTTTATGCTTCTAAGAAACTGTCAAGGCTGTAAATTACAGAAAAATGAGTGGATACCAATCTCATATTGAATTGCAAGTTCAGACATTTATACTATAAAAACATTAGTGTAAACAGCAATTTCCTCCACTTTGCTTTCTGTTAGCATTAGGACTTCCTCTACCTGTGAAAATAATCTGCTGACATTTACAAGAACCCTGTAATTTAAGCACTTTGGACATTCAGGGCACAGGAAATTACAGCATCAAGTCTGTACTCAAAAGGAAAGTATGCTAGAGCATACTATGCTATTGCAGTGGTTTTGTGCAAGGACTTTTCCATTCAAATCTAATGTATAATTCATTGCAACATTTGAGAAACCTTCCCAGATTAAAGATAAATTGTGCAACTCTAAACAATAAACCAAACTTACTGGACCTCTGGAAGTCTTTTTAAAATACTTATTTCACAGAAATTTGATTAGATTGATTAGGATTACTGAGCTGTGCATGTGAGATTCCCCTAAAGGCCATTCCTTCTCATGAGATTTCTGCAATAATTAAACTGTAGCAGGACACTCAGCTGTAACTTATAATGGTCACCCTTATCAACTAACTAGTGGGAGGGGAAAGCAGAAGATATACCTTCTGAAAGCCATGCAAACAGAAAAACACATTCTTTGAAACAAAGAGATGACCCAGGAAAAGATAAAAGGGACAGTGATTTTTTGAAATGTTGAAAAGGTTGTTGAAATCTCCTGTAACAGGTAAGTAAGCTCTACATATGTTAATTAATTAGCCAGTCTCTCCTTCCTGGAAGACTTATTTGAATCTATTAATGAAAGTCACAAAACAAACAAATAAACAAAAAAGAGCTATCCCTTTCCCCATTATGTTCATGAGTTTAACTAACTTAAAAAAAGTAGATTAAAAATCAAATAAAATTATGTTCAAATCCAGAATTTTACAAATTTATAAAGAAATTTTTCTGGGACATCTCAAGCCAACCACAGATTTTGGAAATTATTTCTGGTTTAGGATTTACAAAGACAGCTGTCTTATTCATTCAGCATTCAGTTGTGCTCAGGTCTACATGATTCTGAGAACATACAACTCTCTTCAGATATGGTGAGAAATTCAGTTTCATGTAGACTTTGTCTAACTAATCTTTTCAAGGGCAATCTACATGTGCATGTGTTGTGTACAGAGTCATTAAAGTGACCTACTTACCAGATGATTGATACACTCCTGCATTACTAATCCATATCAGAATTAATGCATGGCTTAGGTAGTAGGTCCTTCCAATTTCTAAAGGGCATCTTTTCAAGGGAAGCCCAAATGGTGAAAACCTGGTCCCATTTAGTGCACTAACAAAACTGACAAGGTACTTTGTCAGTCTACATTGAGAATTCCTAAATTGGAAAGATTAATCATAACACTGGACTTTTTTGATTATATATTTATTATAAAAAGCAAGAAGTATTACTCAAGCATACTTACAATGCAATATACACCTTTCAATGTTATATCCTTAACATATACCTTTGTCTTGGTCTGAAAAGCTTTCACATTTTTTTGTAAGCATATGTGTATATATATAAAATTAATACTATATATATTATCTCATTATTCTAAATTTACTTTGATATAAGAAAGAATTATTTTCATTACATTAATATTAATCATGTGAAATAAAGCTATCAAAAGAATAAGAAAAACCTTTGTAAGTGTAAGCAGTAAGTGTAGATAGGGAAAGCAATATTTTCACAGTATCATACACCCTACTTAAAGATACCTCATCAGTGTACACCCCTTTTAATGCATGGCTGTGAATATGTGACACTTAATCCTTTTCATTTCAGGCTTCTTCCAAAACTAGATAAAAGCAGCCACATTTTCATAGACCTGATTAGGGCTCAAGAGAAAATCAAAACATCTCAGATTTTCACTGTGGGGCAGATAGACCATTATCAGCCAGTGTGGCCCAAGAAGTTCTTTTCTAATGTTAGTTATAATATTTCCCAAATCTTATTTAACCACAGAATGACCGCATTGAAATGTCTATAAGGCAATGTAACAGATTTTTTCAGTGAGGTGTCATTCTCATGTAGCAGAGGACTTACAAATGTACTGCTTGGGGATCTGAAGTAATCACAGCAAAAATGCTTTGTTGGCTTATTTTCTGTTCAGCTTGAACAGAAAAGAAAAGTTATGAAACTTTTTTGCAATTTTGTTTCAGTACTAATAAATAATTTCAATGGTCATGTTAAAAAGTAAATCATCAGGTGGATGGAATTTAAAGAATAAATAATCAACTTTGTACATTTTAAAGCATATATGACAATCAATAAGGAAGCATGTGGAAAATATTTTTGTTGTACCAGCTTTTTTTCTTTTTAGGAGATAGGTGAATATTTGTTTCATTTATTTTTTTCTATTAATGTATTTCTACATTTTAATAAATAATATGTCCACAAGTTCATGCCAATATAGTGGCTATAAGCCTCAGCTAAGCCAGCCACATTTGTTACAACTAGAGATGAGAGCCCAGGAGGATTCCAAATAGCCTAGATAGCAGGAGCCCAGAAGAGTGTTTCACAGTGGTATAGGCAGGCTGGTTAACCTTGCCAAGGTCTTCAATCTGCTGGTGAGGCTGGAAAGTTCAAGAAAGCTCTAAATGGCCAAATCTCAGATTGGTCCAGAAAGAATGAGCAAAGCAAAACTCTGGAAGATTCTCAAGCTCTGGAGGCAGTGTTTAAAGACAAATTCACTACTTTCATTTAATTAGCCCTGAACCTAGCTTAGCTGTAGTTGAACTGCCTCTCTTTTATAGAGCTGGTTTTGTTCCTCTTGTTATCTCATGTCTGGATATTAGTAGCTTATTGAAATAAAAATGCTGTTTTGACAAATTTTGAAAATGAAATCAGGCCAGGTTTGACAGGTATGCTCTCCCCCGGCCCCTGAAGATCAGGGCTTTTACCATGGCGATCACCGGCTTTTTGTGCCTCATTTTCACGCCTTTTGTACTCCACCATGCCCCCAGCCACGTACACCCTTCGGTAGGGGGAGCAGGAGTGGCAGGGCCCCTCAGCTGGCAGATAGCGTCCACAACCAACGAGTTGGCTTGGCTCAGAGAAGCTTCTAGATCATGACCATTTATGACCACAGCTCAGATCCAACCCAGGGTATAAATGGGGACATTGCCAGAGCCCCCCTTTGAGTGGTCTTCTTAAAGCAGCAGGTCTGTATTTGAAACCTCTCCCCTTGGGTTGGGATGCTGCCTGAGTAAACTTCCTGGGACTGAGTCCCCTCACCTTCTTTTAGAGAGCGATTTCTTCTGGATATATACCCTTGAGTGAGCCCTACCCCCCAGGGTGAGCGATTACATCATCTGGGTACCTGTGAGAGAGAGCGTTTCCCCCTTGTGAGTGAGTGTGTGTGTGCACTTTGGATCATCCTTCTTGTGTGTATTGACATGTAGTAACAATACCCCAACTGACACCTCCAACCTGTTATGTGCTAAATGTTATCTGAGTGTTGATTGATTTTGGTTTACCCCTGTTTCTCATTGGTTTCTGTTGTGTGGTTTTGGCTGTTTTGTGAAATAAAGTTGTTTGAGTTGGTCCTTTGAGTTAGTCTTAATGTACCTCCGTGACACCAGGATAACCTGAAAATGTACGTATTTTGGTTTGGCCTATCCTGCATCAACCATGTGCATGTAGAAGGTAGTGATGATCAACGTGTAGACACCATAGTATGAACTATACAAAAATCAGTAGTCCCAGCCCCCAACACAAACACTCCAGAGAAAAAAAATCAATCTTTCAAGATCCCATCTTTGCCACTGAAGAGACATCACTGGAGTCTTTTATTATGAGAAAGAGTGAAGTAGTTATTTCCTGGTCATTTTCATTAAGCTAGTCAAGATTTTTAGATCTCTTTCATATAATTCCTAAGTCATATCTTCTCTATCCTAAACAGAAACTATTCTGTGTCTTTATTATCCATGTTGTCCTTGCCTGTACTTTGATGTTAAGAGGGAAGATGTAAAAAGGAAGGAGTTCAGAACCACATTCATGTTCAAGGTGTGAAGCCACTGATTAAACACAGATGAAAGAAATAATTACAATGGTTGATGATTAGGCAGACAGTATGAGAAGAAAATTTACTTGGGGACAAGTGTTAAGGAACATTTACATTGTGGAAAACCCAAGCACAAAATGGTCTATCTTTAATGCTAAGAAAAATCAAACACAGGAAAAGTTGGAAAATCTGTAATATCTCTAAAATGGTAATACAATTACTTAAGCAATCTTTTCTGTTTTTAAGACATCATTCCTAATTTCATTTAGATAGCTTAGTTTCTTAGTTGCTGTTTGACTTAATTCTTTTTTCTTTCTGTCTTCTTTCTTTTTCTGAACTGAAAAAAAAGAAATAACTAAATATGAAAATATAACAAAAATCCTACACTTTAACCAGAAACATCCCAGAATTTGCACTTAGCATTGTAATAGTTTATATCAACATCTGGTTATTATCAAAAAGTTGGCCTCAGGGATTTTTTTTCCCCCAGAGTATATCTAAGATGAATTTTATGGTTAAATGTTTGCTTATATCCATGAACAATATTCAACTTTGAACCAGAGCACAGTCAGGTGCTATAAACTATAGCCATGAGCTTGGTGATGTGGAATTTGTTATTCTACAGGGCTCAGGGCCAAAGTTTTTCATTCAGTTCTTCTGCACCAACAAAGTTTTCAATAGAGCTCAGCATATTATCACTCCCACTGCAATACTTATGGCCAAACTTAGAAAAAAGCCAAACAGCTACAGCAGTGAGGCCTTTCAAAAATCTGGCAAATAGTAACATCCTGAAGAGCTGAAAATTACAGCTGATGACTTTGCAGTTGTTTTATTTTAGTTTACTGTTTGCAATGAAATAAAAAATGTCATTTTCTCCTATATTCTCATTTTGGTTAGCAAAACAGGCACTTCTCTTATTGCCCTTCTGTTTCTAAAAGGAAGTGATAAGTAGGAGCATACATGTGTATACGTACTACGAAGATCATCACATCTAGAATTGCTCAGCCTATAAATTCAATTATAATAAGTTTTAAATGTTCTTTACAAAATTGTTAATATTACATATATTACATTTAGTTAAAAAGAGTAAACTCTTACTTCTTCAGAGGAACAGTAAAAACACTAACGTAGCAGATGCTGTTGGCATCAAGATCATCTCAGTGAAGATTTCAGATCGTTAAAGGAAGTTTAGTTTTAGTTAAGTTTTGGTAGCAGAGGGGCTGCAGGGGTGGCTTCTGTGAGAAGATGCTAGAAGCTGCCCCCATGTTGGACAGAGCCAGTTCCAGCTGGCTCCAAGAAGGACCTGCCACTGGCCAAAGCTGAGACAATCAGCAACATTGGTAGCGCCTCTGTGATAACATATTTAAGAAAGGTTAAAAACTGTTGCACAACAGCAGTCGGGAGATGGGAGTGAGTATATGTGAGAAACAGCACTGCAGACACCAAGGTCAGTGAAGAAGGAGGGGGAGGAGGTGCTCCAGGCATCAGAGCAGAGATTTCCCTGCAGCCCATGGTGAAGACAATGGTGAGGCAGGTTGTCCCCCTGCAGACAACGGAGGTCCATGGTGGAGTGGATATCCACTCTGCAGCTCCTGGAGGACCCCACAATGGAGCAGGTGGATGTGCCTTGAAATAAGCTGTGACCCCGTGGAGAGCCCATGCTGGAGCAGGCTCCTGCAGGAACTGCAGCCCTGTGAAGAGGAGCCCATGCTGAAGCAGGTTTGCTGGCAAGACTTGTGACCCCATGGGGGACTCATGCTGGAGCGACTGCTCCTGAAGGACTGCACCCCCTGAAAAGGACCCATGCTGAAGCAGTTCTTGAAGAACTGCAGCCTGCGGGAAAGACCCATGTTGGAGAAGTTCATTAAGGACTCTCTCCTGTGGGTGGGACCCCATGCTGGAGCAGGGGAAGAGTGTGAGGAGGAAGGCGCAGCAGTGATGAAGCATCATGGACTGACCACAACCCCCATTCCCTAGCTCCCTGCACCACTCAGGGGGAGGAGGTCAAGAAGTCGGGAGTGAAGTTGAGCCCAGGAAGATGGGAGGGGTGGGGAGGAGGTATTTTAGGATTTATTCTTATTTCTCATTATCCCACTCTCTTATTAATTGGCAATAAAGTAAATCTTCCCTGAGTCATGGTCTGTTTTGACCATGACAATAATTGGTAGATGATCTCCCTGTCTTTATCTCAACCCATGAGCTTATTGACGTATTTTCTGCCCATCCTGTTGAGCCGGGGAGTGACAGAGAGGCTTGGTGGGCACCTGAAGTGCAGCCAAGGTCAATCCTCCACAATTACTGACAAAGCAGTATTTTTTAAGACTAGGTAACATTTTCACTTCAGAAGATAAAGTTCATTCTATGTGAGGTTTTTATTTTAAGTTTCTTAGCCTGTTTTTTAAAGTAAAGAAAGTACAAATAATTTTGCTGGCTCTCCAACTGTCTCTGCCATTCTATCCTAGATACCTTTAAAACTAGTTGTCTAAATTCAACTGAGCTTGGCAGATAGGTGGAGATCTCAAAGACAAGAAGATTGGATGTATTCTATGATCAGCCTTTTAAATTACTACTTTACTCAAAGGAGAAGGGACTATCCAGTATGAGAGGCAGCACCCAGCTGGGGCTGATAAGCGCAGGAGGACGGCCTGCACAGTCAGTGCTCTCTGTCACTGGGAGGACATTCTTCCAGCTGCCCAGTCAAGGTGGGAAATGATATGGGAGAGTTTTGGAAGTGGAACACTGTGAAGAAAGAAAGAAAAGAGACTTAAGACACACATCTATACAAAAGCAGGCTTCACTAATTTGATTGCTGCAGAAGTAAGTTATATCGTCTTCCATTAATGAGTAAGAGTAAACAATACAAGACTTGTATTCTGATAATATAACTATCCCACCTCTGTTGCCTCTGCTTGTGCTCTCCCTATAATTTCTGTAAGCGGTGTTCATCTTACTGTAGCAACAGTAGGACACAGAAAAAACAACAGGTCAGGCACTCTCTTTGTGTATTCAAATAAATGCTTAATACACACTGCCTCTCTGATAGCAATTTCTTAATTAAGTTAATAGCAAAGAGTACTGTGGAAGCACATATCATGGTGTGAAGAAAATCTCACCCACCAAGCAACACACCTCCCACAGAGGTGACAAATCCCACAAAAGTGTAATTAAAGTTATTGTAACTGTTTGCATCACAGACTTACTTTTCTGGGTTACCTGATAGCATGATCAAAGGAGCTCTCTCTCTCTCTCTCAAGTTAATGTAAGCTCTTTCACTAGTACATTTTTCAGTCTAATAAAATATATGTTTTCTTGCCAAAAATCTCAATTCTCTTTGTGCATGGCAAGTTTATTCAGTGATGAATCAGAAAATGTTTATGAAAGAAACATTTTAAATTGGTTTAAAATCCATACCTAATTTGAAACAACACCCACAAAAAAATCTCTTTTAAAAGTGATAAATAAAACAGTGTAACCCCTCCAAAATTCAAGTTAAAAAAATATCTAAGTCTTGTAGTGGAAAATGCATTTCCCTATGCAGTGCTAAACTCACAAAAGTGTATCCCATCCAGTACAGTACAGACTCATTTAGATTTAACTCCTATACCTGCAAGACAATGTATTGTGGTTTAGGACCATGTAGAGCTGTTCATTTCCATTGCAAATGCTTCCCAGAGCACCTTTCTGAAGAGTGTTTAGCATATGGAATAACTTGCTCAGATTTCATATTTCTTTGATAGTAAAATCCTGGGAGAAATAGACAGTGACAGACACCCATACTTCTCTATCCATACTGCAGAAAAAAAGATGTGTCAGTGCTTGGGTTTATAGTGTTAAATTGATGTAGGAAATCCAGACACAATTCTGTGCTGAATATTTCTTGTGAGACCTTCAGGACATACTTTCACAATCATAATTTCTCTATATCCTATTTGTAGACATGGGCTAATAATACCTCCACACCTAACAATATGACACTGGGGAAGAATGTATTAAAGACTTCACGATGCTCAGATGCAGGTTAAATCACTGTCAGAGTTCTTCCATTTCAGGTGGTCACATATTAGACTGTTATATGTATGTAGGTATATATGTGTTTGTTTATTTACACCTATATACAAAATAAATTAAACGTATCCAAGCTCAATACTAAGTATTAATGCTAACTGACACAGAATGGCCCACATCTCTGCCAGTAAATTGTCTTAGGTTTCAATTTCAGGCAGCTGAAGGAAAACAGACTGTTGGGAATGGTCCATGGACTGTTCTAATAGCTAAACTGAACCCAAGAGTTCTTTAGTAAAGACACCAGGTAGAACAGGCCAAATGCTACAAAAAGGTAATGTGCTACAAATGTGCTACAGGTTTGTTAGTATAGATGATCTCGTTATCATACCGATGTATCAGTACTGATACAACCCTAAAGTCCTGAGTAGTAACTTGAGGTCCACACATTGAAGTAGACTTTACTGCACTCTTGGAAAACAATTAATCTGTGCATTCAGGAGACTTTTCAAAGATTCATCTGTATTCTATATATCGCCATCTGGTAAATGACCACATTTTCAATGTTCCAGAAAAGGGGAACATAAATTAATCCTTACAGGTCAGGTATGCCCCACAGATTGCAAGACAGGAATTACTCTTCCAGAAATAATATTTTCCATGTCAAAGAGGATCCTGAAACATTTTTGAAGAACCTGGGACTTGAATTCAGAATTTAATTAATTTAATTTAATCTTCTATCAATTATCAGCCAAAGATTTGAGAAATATCAATATTAATATGATTTCTTCACATCTAATTTCCAAGACACAGGAAGATCTTGAAGCACTTATTGGCAACTTTCAGAAACTGGTATCATTTTGAACAAACTTCATATCAGATGGAATGTAGTAGTTCCAACTTTATTCTACAATGTTGTGTTCTGTGCTTCACATAGAATAATTTTTAAAGATTATATTAATTTGAATTTCCAGGTAAAGAAATATCATAAAACTTGTGCAAATGCATAATTACTCAAATATCTCAACAGACAAAACTTATACGTTGTTGTTCAAAGCTTGACAGAGATTCAAAATACAATAAGTGCCTCTTAGAGTAAATAACTTTTTAAAAATCCAGATACATGAGAAAATGATACTGTCCTTATAAGTTAAAGTTACCTAATGACAACAGAAATATTTGTAATGTTACAGACTTCACTTACAACTAAAGTGCTCTCACATCATGTGTGCTCTTGGTTTGCTGGAAAAGAACAAATGAGATGGCCTGATCAAAGGATTCTTTGTCAAAAGAAAGGAAGATTTAGAGAAAGCATAAAGCCATAATATAAAAAGAGATGAGATCTTATTTGTGTCTTGAATTCTGAGCTGCCACTTAGAGCACAAACAAATCAAAATAGTCAGAAAAGCCTATTTATATATTATTCAGACATTGCTTTCATTTCACCTTCTTTCAGGTAAAAAAATCAATTTATCTTGTACTTTAGCCTCAGCTCTCCAGAGATTTATATATGTTATGTAATCTAGATTCCCTGTTTTAAATGAGAATATTTAGAATGCATACTGTTAATGAAGGATGATTGAAAAATGTTAGTAAGATAGATATACATGAGGAAATGAAAGCTTAGTGAAAAACTGAAATGTGAATTTACATTCCTACTACATACGTAGTATTTTGTTATACACATATATTTTTCTTTCTTTTCTTTCTTTTCAGTTAAAAATAGGTTTTCAATTAAAAAACAAAACTTTAAATCTTCATTCTTTGGAATAATAATAAAAAATATAAATTCACAAAAGGTTGAAATAGAATTTTCCAGTCACCACTCATGGCTTGAACTTTAGCTCTCAGGACTACACTGTGGTGTTTCTAAAGTTGTTTCTGATACCTGTTTGTAGAGGATACCTGTTTGTAGAGGATTTAAAAGATCTGATCCTTCCATATTTGATCTTTATAGTACTAATGTAAATAAAAATAAAAAAAAAGATTTTTCTGAACTTTCCATAACAAACATTATGATAAAAGTATCATTTCAAAGATTAAATATTTGTTCCTCTTTCATATATAAATTTTCTAAATATGGAATGGTAAATCATTTAGTCTGATCAACATATCACCAGCTAATAATTACTTCTAGCTGTGTTTTGGACATTTGCTCTTTGATACTATTTTTAAAAATAGTTTTTCTAGACCTTTTCCATTTAAAAAAAAGGTAATATATGATTTTCCTATTTCTCCCTTTCCACCACAGAGCAACCAGAGCTGCAAGCATTGCAGCCCCTTCTAATCTTCATAGTTAGCTGCTTAAGCAAATGCACATAAAATATTTGTCTGCAAGGTGATGTCCCCCTGCATTTCCCATACCCTCACGTCCTACCATTCTCTAAAGATTTTTAGCTGGCTACAGCCCACTGAACTTCAAATGATCAGGAAATGGCTTAACCCTTCAGATGCTTTCAACATCAAATATTCTCTTTTCTTATTAGAAAAAAGACATTTTAAAACTTACCACAAAAACTTAGAGAGGGTCATCATCTCACGGGTGTCTGTGTTCCCCTGAAAAGTGGGAGATCGGCTTCCAAATCCCCTCTTCAATATTTTTATACAAAATGGAAGCAGAGCATTCCAGCAGCAAACTTGAGAGAAAAACTTATTTCAGGACAGTCTGTTTGACAAAGCAAAACTGAGACTCTACCTCTGTGGTTTACCTTTCCTTCTAGTCTCTGCCCCCCTGCCCTTTATTAATGGCAGATTGGTGATTTCTTTTTCCAATTCACGAGTAGTTCGCAGCAGTCTAATTTATTCAACATAGCCATTATCTTCTCTGTGATTGCTATTTTACCTTTCCAGTGAAAATGTGGTACTCTGATACATGCTGGTCACTGGGGGCACTCATTTGCTCTCTTCTTATTGAATCTATCTAACCGTATACCACAAATGATTTTATGTGAAGCAGGACTATGGCAGTAAGTGTCAAAGAAAATACTTTTGAAGAGTCATATCTTATATGAATGGTTATTTTTCTAACAAATAACTGCTGCTAGGACTTAAAAGATGGTTTAGTATCTTTGCCAACCGAGCTATACTCCTAAAATTATTGCTAGATTTTTTTTTCATGTGAATAAGAGAACTCAGAAAGCACCAACTATTTCAGCTATACTTTTTGTCATCTGTTGCTTCTAAATTGAAAAACAAACCTGAATACACTTAAATTTTGTTGAGCGAAATATCTATCTGTGCTGACAGCCATTGCTATATTCCATGCGTAAGCCAATGGAATTTACTTTACATAGGCTGAGATGTTAAATATAAATATGAAAAAAATCAGACTGTTCATAGCAGAAAGCTTGACTGATTATTAAATACAGAGATTATCAGGCATCACCATGAAGGAATGGTTCTTATTCTGAAATTTCAGTATGTTTTTTCTTATATTAATAGTTTCATTCACTGTCATTTTGAGGCGTCTTGGAAGTGATTCCATCAACATAATTTTCATGCAGTTTTGATCAAAAAAAGTATATCAAACCATGAAATTGCTGCTGACAAAAAAACCTTCCATCATCTCATAACATGTTATAATACAAGCTCAATGTGTGATGAGTAAAAGAAGATTGAAGGAACAGCCATGTTTGGATGATACAGGTTTCTTTTCCTCCTTCTGCTTGTACAGTAAGAAACTACAGAATCAAAATTTTCAAATAAGCTTTTTCTTTCTCTGCATTAACTCTAGTAATCCAACACAAATGAATAAGGTACCAGTGTGCACAGATGAGTTCAAATCAAAGGTCTCAGATGCTTGGCAAGGTATCTTTCCAGGAAAAAAAGCTGCTCTGATATGATAATAATGTAATGAATTATTCACAAGATCTCTGTCACTCAGGACACTAACATTAACACTTGCTGAGTAAATGATTTTAAGCAATTTCAATTTCCTTTTATTTATTTTGCTTACTAAATTGGGAGTGTGAAAGCAAAATTCATTATTGTGTTTATCTTTGGCAAGCAAAGATAAAAACTGCGCTATCCCAAGTGGGCTTCCTATTGCTTTAAATTGTTTACTGAGGCAAGAATGGAACTTGTGTTGCAGAAACACTAAGTAGAAGAAATGTATAGTTCTTTTCTAAACATTGTTTACTACTCCACAGATTATCCAGTTATATTGAAAGAAAGTGTATTAACAGGTACTAGAAATAGCATTATTAAAATTGTCAGCCTACTCTCCTATAACAGTACTGCTTATACTTAGCTGCATTTTACTTCTATTGGTTATGATAAGTTTACAGAGAAACTACTTTTCCCTGAGTTTATTCTCAATTTGGTATGATAATTCCTAATGCAAAAGTCTGTTGAGGTTGTATATACTGACTGACCCACTAGGGTGCAAAACTGAAAGAAGGGGCTATTTACAAGTCACATCATCATAACAGAGAATTCCAGACAACAAACTGCCAGCCTATCTACTAAGAATGATGACTTCCCACATCCAAAATATAGCTATCCCATGATGTTGTCAGAGGAAGCAGAAGAAATGTCAGAAGAGTCAGAGGTGACTAGAATAGGCAGCTATTCCAGCAGATTCCAGAACTGATGGGAATGGCACTTGCAAGCAAAATTTATGTAGGGCACTTCCCTTCATCAGAGGCAAACCTTAGCCCAACTCAAGTCTATCTCAGGAACTTCTGCACATCTGAGATATAAGCATAGCCAGATGACCCTTGTGAACTGACTCAAAACATAGCCTGGCATATCTTTCTTATTCCAGCCCTTATCTGTATGTATTCAACTCTCATTGGACTGAACTGCAATTCCAGCCCTGCTCAGAACCAGAGCATTAAGATGAGCTTCTTCATAGGAACTGCTGCTTAAACCAAATCTGAACATGGCCTCATGTTGTGTGCTGACACCAGACTGTAATTAGGGATATAGCATCTTTTGGACCCTAAAATTGGTTTGTATCACAGTATTTCTCATGGTCCAGCTTTACAATCACCTATAGTTCCAGAACTACCTGGCTAGTATAATCTTTAGTGTTAATCAAGAACCACTAATAAATCACGCAGGCTGTCTGCATTTTATGAAGGTAGAGATGTGATTATTAGCATATTCCTGCAAGTTACACACTAATGTTCTAATTCCCCCATCCAGAAGGGGAAATATGAAAGCTTACATCCCCAAGGTATAACAGTAAAGCAGGACTTTGTCTGGCTGTCATATTAGCATAAAACAATCTAATTTCTAACTCATTGGATAGAAAACCAAAAACTTTTCAAATTAAATATTCTTTTTGCACAAGGTCACCCATAGAACATGGAGAATAAAAGCATATTTTATCTGATAATTATCTTCCAAGAAAATGAATTTTAATTTTGTTCAAGCACAAACTGGTTGAGAATATGACCTAATTAAGAAGATCGAGAAGAAGCATGTGAAACCATCTAAGCAAAGAAAGATGACCCAATCCAGAACACTTCTGAAATGCATGTACATTCTATTGAAAAGTTTTCTTCAGGTGTTAAAAAAGTATTTACTGAACAAAACTAACAGGGAATCATATAAATAAAACTAATAGGCAAACAAAGAAATAAACATTAATCTCAGTACGCAACCCTAGCCTGACCTAGATACATGAAGTCTAGCTGACTAGCTGAAATTTTTCCAAGAGTTCATGTTTGGTTTGAAGTAAAGATTGGAGATGCAGCAGATGCTCACGTGGATTTTTCAAAGATCTCTTAAAGCTGCAAAAACAAAGCATTGCAAAAAGCTGGAAGTGCTAAAGCTGAATAAACAGCAATAAAGACCAATAGGGAATATACATTAATAAACTGTGATTCTTATCCTGGAATCACACCAGAAGCTTCATCACCTAGTTCAATAAGAAATATCCATGCTGCTAAGAAAGCACATGTGCAGAAAAAGAGCTCACCTTTTGAAAGAGTGTGTCAACAAAATGCCAAGGAAAACCAAATGTTGGTTTTTTACTGCAGTTTGGAAGACCTCTTTATGTTCTGTATATTCAATCAAAGTATTGTTCCAGATTGCAGAAAGTAGCTTCTCTATGACAGTCTCAAATCCTCCCAGAGATTTGGCCTTTTAGATTCTCCAAAAACAGGACATAAATTTTGAAAATTTGCCCTATATTATAAAGCTACATGAAATAAGAAAAAACAAAAATGTGAAATTTAAGAAAATATTCACCTCTATCACATATGTAGAAAGGATATAGAAAAAGTTGCTTTAGGAAAGCCAGGAAAATTCCTCAGAGAACCAGTTATTTTGGCTAAACTACTTAAAAATCTGATAGTCTAAACCTGCAAGAGCACATGGTAGTGAGAAAGTAAAATTCTCAGTAGGGGGTTGAGAAAAAAGAGGCGGGAAATACACTAGTAGAAGATGGATTTATATCACCAACTTTAATAATAGGTTGTGGAGCCAAAACCACATAGTACAATCTAACCAGAAAAATGACACAGTATGGAAGCCAAGGCTAACAAAAGGTTGAGGAAGTAATTTTGTTCAGTCAGAAAATAAATTAATTCAAAGAAAAGAATATACATAGGGATGCGGAAACCCTACAGCGCATAATTGGGAGGTATTAAAGAGGGAAGGTGCAAGAAGCCAAATGAGAGTAGAAATAGTGAAATAGTTAAATAGTTACAAGAAGACTTTTTAACCAAAAATTCTGACAAACTTCCAAAGTCAGTATAATAAACCACACACAAAATATCATCCACAGACCTGATGTGGTTACTGGCATCCCATCTAAAAGGGACACACCAAGGTGGGTATTGAGGAAACAGGACAAGAAGAGAGCAAAGCAGCAGTCCCACTGAAGGAGGCTGCTTGTGGGGATGCTTATATGGCTCAGCCTCAGAGAATAGCCTGGATAACTGCACCAGTAAAGATAGGAATGTGAGCAGAAATAATGTGGGATGGATAAAACAGTCTGGGAGAGTATTTGCCAAAAAAATTGTCATTTTTAAGAGGAAAATGACCAACAGCCAGACTAAAGAGTAATCAGAGAATTACAGGTAAGTAGAGAGACTTTTGAAACAAAGAAGAGGTCACCTTGAAAAGAAGCATAAAAGAAACATGATAAATTGCAACAGAAGGGAGAGACCTTGAGGAGGGAAGGAAGAGCTGCAGCACACCAGGTTGGGCACTGCCAGCAGCCGCCCCACCAGCATCACCGCCTCTGCCTGGAGCAGGCAGAGCCCTCTCCCGTGGACAGGTGCTGGAGGCAGCCTGCACCCCCTCTTGCGGGTGTGGCACAAGGAGACCTGCATCAGGGGGTATGAATGTGATCTTATGGGGGCTTTCTCACCAGCACCTGTGTTGCTGGGTCACAGGGAGCAGGATGGGCAGAGGTAGAGCCACAGCACCACATATCCTGCAGGAGAGTCTGCAGGTAGGGGGATGCAGCACTCCCTGATGAGAGGGTGCATGTCTGTAACCCACACGGCTTCTGTCTGTGGAGGGGGAGTGCACATAAATGTGTACAGCATTAGACCTTCAGGGGATTAGTTATAAAAGAGTGCTTAGAAATTTGTAGTCATTTATTTACATTTCATAATGTCTCATCTTGTGGTTTATCTGTTGTGCTACTGATATTGATCCTGGATGTATAGTTCACTGTTTGCAAGTTAATTGCATGTTGTTAGCAAACCAATAAACCATTTCAGATCTGATTTGGTTTAAACTATATGAACTGAGCAGTTTTTCTCTATGACAGCAGCTGTCTTCATTACCATAAGGCATTCCAAGATTATCTCAGAAAAGATTGTCTCACTAAAACACTGGAGTGTTTCTGCTGGAGTGGAGGAAATCCTCAAGGACAGAAATGGGGTTTGTAACAAAATGGCCTGTGGATATCTTGGATAGGTGCATAGACACAGCAAAGAGCACACTACTCATAAACTATGTTGAAGAACTTAATCAACCAGCACTTTACTGCTGAAGAGGGTGTTTATGAAAAGCTTTGTTAAAAAAATATGTCCCACAAATATTCTGTGGCATCCTTCTTTTTATTTCTACAAAACTGCTCGTACTTAAGTTACTTCAGTGAAAATTCTAAATGTGACAGTTCTTTAAATGAATCCCTTCTTGATTGCAAGAATATTTATAATTTACAGTGTGATCTCTGCAATTACTCATTCCAAACTGCACCATCTAATGACCTATCTGGCTCAGTATGACATGTTTTTAGCCTGTGGGCTGGGTTTTTTTGGTTTTGGGTGTTTTGTTTGTTTGTTTGTTTGTTTGTTTTTTCAATAGTAGTGGGAGGAAAAAAACCCTTATATTCATTACAAACAAGGACCTTGGAGCTGGATCCTTTTTCCCCAGGAGATAGTTTGCCGTATATAGCAACAAATAGCTAAAGATACCTTCTATAATGTGCATGTATTATATATGGATTTCTATTTCATATTTCTAAATCTAACTAGGCTTTAAAACTGTTTTACAGAAGCAATTTTCTTCTGGTTGCACCCAAAACATCTCCTGATAGCTTCTTTTGAGTGCTGAGGGCAGGGCAGGGCAGGACACAGCTATGTTAAGTTAGTTATGCTCAGAGCTACTGTTCCATGCAAGTAGAAATGTTCCACACAAGAAAAAAAACACAGCATCTGTAAAATAAAGGATTAGTCTACCGTTAACTCTGAAACAGTCAGTTTGTTTTTCTTCATAATTCACAGTGTCAGGTATTTTACCTCTTTTTGTACATTTTGTGCCATGGCAAGAAATCTAAAAATAACACTTTTCTCTTTCTAATAGCCACAGAGGTACTTACTAGCCTTATAATGAACAATGTCTCTCTCAGCATGCTATATCTTTAATCTTCTAGTAAGACAAGCATGATTTTAAATAATTTAAACTGAAAATAGGCAATCTGGAAATCACTACAGGTGGAAAATGAGTCCTTGCAGCAAGCGTTAGAGAAGTAAAATGGCAGTTAATAGCTAAGTCAGTTTCTAATTGTCTAAAGATAGTTAAAACCTAAGGTAAGAAAGGCAACATGTTTTTATCACACAATTTGACACGTGACTAGTATCTTTGGCCAACACGTGGAAATAATGGATTCTTCAGGATGGCAGCCAAAACCAAAAATGATTAAACACTGTTCCAAATCAGATAGATGTTTTGACCTAAAAAAAAATTTAAAAAAACGGAATTCCAAAATTGAAGCCAAAAGTTAATAAAAAAGACACATTTTAAAGTGAGACCCTAATGATTGTTTTAATTTGCTCCCTCTTTTGTTCCTTCTCAATCTTTCAACGTATTCAAATTTGATATTTACAAACCTTTGCTCATTCTGAACTGCATTGTTTTCATTACACTCGCTGCACTGAAAATACTCCATTCAGCTCTGATTCTTTATGTTTACATATTCTGTTATAAAAAAAGTTAGTAGGAGAGTTCCCAAGAGTGGAGTCAATCAATTAGAATGAGATTTTACCAATCAGACAATTCAGAAGGCTGAGTTGGGAAGCTAGGAACAATGTTTAGATAACAAAGTACTAAAAGTTAATACTTAAACAAAGTGGGAGAAAAAAAACCCCAAAACCAAACTTTTAGTCATCTTTTATCTAACTTGACTCAGAAGGTATTTGTTAGGAAAAAGCCTCATTTAGCTAGAGAGCATAAAAGCAGTTGTACGTGGATGGAACTAAAAATCCACCTAAGCCAGCATCATGTCTCCAGCAATAGCTACAAAGAGATATATAAAGAAGATATAAGGTATACAAGAAATGGAGGAGATAGATGACATTCTTCTTGAGAACTTGCCTAACTTCCAAGACTTGTAGCTCTGAAAATTCTTAAGCCTGTTATAATTTCTATGCAACATTCAATGGAGTCTACTTTATGAATTCATTTAATCTTCCTTTGACAGCACATGACATTTTAGCAGGCACACTGTCCACGGGCAAAGGATTTAAAAAAGTAGCTAAACAGTCTCCCGCTTTGACAGATTGTGGTTACTGACATTGCCAATGAAGTTATCAGCATTAAATTCAAATCAGATGACTCTATGATTTTTCAAAGCCAAAAGGATTCAGAGGATAATCCACATTCACTTAGAGCCCCTGATTTAAGCTACATAAGCTATTATGGACAATCCCATTGACTACATTAATGCTACTTTGCTTTGCATTGAGTTGGTCTCTTGTTCAATTTAAACCTACACAGTATTTAGGTGGACAGATTTTATCCTTAAAATAACCTTACAAATTAAGAAAATGCAAATGGTGAACTAAAGCACAGAAAATTCTGGGGTCTGTTCTGAATCCTCATAGAAAGCACCGATTACAATAAACGATGGGTTTACTGAGGCTTACCTTATGTTCTTGTTCTTAGAATACTCTCTCTCTAAAAGGATAACAAATGCTTCAATGTTTTTTATTACCTCCAGCCTTTTTTTAGGCTCTTGCCATTATGTAAAAACAATTTCTCTGTTTCTCCTTCAACTAATAAGAGCTGTTAGATTTTTGTTGGCCTCATAGGTTTGCTGGCTGAGATCAGGGTTGGTGATGCCTTGAGAATGTCATCTCTCTGATTTCACGGATACATTCACTCTCAAGTCCTCATTATTTCAGTCTTCATAAAAGAATCTTCTCCCAGACATCTTGTTCCTTTCCTTTTCCTTTTTTCTATTATTTTGTCCTTCCAAAGCATTCTAAAGAAGAGATTATTAGTTCAACCTTTTACCAAAGTCCTCCCAATCTTTCTTTATATTTTCCAAGTCCATCTTCTTTCTCCCCTTGCAGACAGACCTAGCATAAGCCATTTGTCTCCTTTGACATTTATATTATGTTTTAAATAAAAAAGTTGCTTCGGTATGAAAAAAAATAAGAAAAAGCTACTTGCATGAATGAATAGGCTCCAAGTAACAATTTCACAACTAAATAAGTAGTCACTTAACATGGATTTCAGTGCTTGTGGCTTTTCTTTAATTTAACACAGCTCTTTTTTGTAAATCTTGCAGTATGTTGATTATCAGAGCTAAGTAAAAGCCACTGGCAGAGCTGATCTTACTCTATCCTTTAAATAAATGGTTTGATGACTGAGTTCCACCATAGCAGATATTTCTCAAGAATGGAGTTCACATACTTTTGGCTCACTCTCTATGCTTCATTGCACTGAGATAGCTCTTTGATGTATAGGCTTCCTTTATTCTGCTATTCCTTCACACAGCACATGCAAATAAATGATTCACCATGACCTCCTGACCAGTTGTACTTGACATAGGGAACTACAGGGTATGACAGACTGCAGACAGAGTCAATTAACACTTTAGTGTACACATCCTTCATTGTAGTTTAGCATCACGGATCAACTTCCTAGGTGTAGCTGCCAGCCTGCGACAATGATTTGTAGCACTATTTTGAAAGAGATATTGAAAATGTTCATGATGGACTCTACCATCATAAGAGATGGCTCAGAGAATTTAACATCACTGAAAAAAAAAAAAGTTTCATGGAAGTGACAGACTCCCTGATCTTAAAGAGTAAGAAAGGTAAAAAGTGAATCATTGCTTTCTCCTGTTGCAAAAGAAGATCCCAAGAAAAGGTCTCAAGAAAAGATCTCAAAACCTGAAATAAAGAAAAGATCACAGATGTTTTATTTTATTTTCTAAGCAGTTTCAAAAAAAGCACAATGGTTTAGCAAATAATTTTAAAATTATGAGGCATGAGGGTAAACTCACTGTTGACTTTCAAGGTGAATCATACAACCAGTTGTATACTGGAATGAAAATTTGTGTCTTGGTGTATTTCTGGGTTTACGTACAATATATGGGGTTTTTCAAGACTCATTATGGAGGCCAAAATTTTGATAAGGTTTCAGTATTCTAAAGGTATTAGGCTTACTGAATTTGAGTATAGCATAACTATTCATGCGAGACAATGATACATTTAATATCAACCTTAATAAAAGTCAGTCTCTTAATATATTCAGTTGCAAAGATAATTTCTTGCCCTTCCACTCTCTCTGGGATCCACTTAGATTCTGAAGTGAGGTTATGACTCTGTTCTTTCCTTTTTTTTAAACATAGTAAGTGGGACAACTAAAGGGATTCTGTTCACCCACAGTCGCAAAGACACATAGGAGTTAACTTGGAGTTTCCCTCCTAAAAGGAATACCTCACTGTAGATTTATATGAGGTTGGCTTGATTCACTTTCAGAATAATTAAATGCAGTTGATAGAGAGCTTTTAAATAGATTTTATCATAATGGTTTGCTATTTTCTGAAAACATACTATTTGTCACTATTCATATTAGATACTTTTGAGGTCAGTATTAAGAAACTGGAGGTAATCTAATTACAAATCATCTTGCATAGCCTTCTTTGCAAATTGGCAGCATTTTCCCTACTGGAAGGCCTGTTATTCTTGTATTGATTTAATAAAGTAGCATGCTTTATTTATACAACACATTTCCTGAATGTGTGCTCATCTGTAATGGTAATTTGAGGTTAATAGAACCTGTGTGTTAGTGCTGGTTCAACTCAGCCAGTTGCTATTACTGTTTTGAGGCAATCATTTACTCAGACAAGTAATACTCATCTCTCCCACTTGAGGAGCAGAAGCACCTCTTCAGACACTGATCCAGGAGAGTCACAATGGTTTTGAATTCAGTTGTCATAATTCAGAGGGCAGAAAGAACAAATTAGAATTTGAAAGACTGGCATTGCAATTGTTTTTGGGAGTATAATTTAGGATGAAAAAACAACCCAGTGCTAAATTCATATGAATTAGGGGTTGGAGTTTAACTGGAACCAGGCAACATCAGGGAGTGAAAGGAGGTCTGACTACAGAGGACACAATCAGATATGTGGCATATGCTTATCAGAACTGGAAAGGCAAAGCAAAGGATGTCACTAGTGAAAAATGAAGGATAACAAGAATTTGCTCTGCAAGTGCATTCAGTGTAACAAGAGGCTGAGGAAAGGATTACTCTATTGTTCAACATGGGAAAAGAATGACAAACAAATGATGTCAGGCATCTAGCAAGTGGTAATGGAAATCCAAGAATGATGTGGCGTTTTTATTTTTTTATTTTCTTGAGTTGGAGACACAATGCTTTCCTTTTTCTGATTGGTTAGGTTTTTTTTTTTTGGTTCTTAATATTCTCTTGTTCTTTTACCAAGACTAAGTCTGTTTCGTTATCCTGCTATTAGAAATAGCTGATCCACAACATTAAAGTGCAAGTGATCCAAGACAGACAGAGAGATGATCACAGATTGAGAGCAGCCAAGCCCCATGTTACACTGATGAGATTCTCCCAGGATGGCAGATTTTAAGTGCAAACCAGTCTTTCCTTTTCTAATTTCAGTTTTAATATTCTCTTTTCATCACACCCTCATTTCAGACAGCATATTGAAAAACAATGTAGTGGGTTTGCTACTCACAGTTCATTGAGTTTCGTACTACTGACATGTAAATTATGCCATAGAAATAACAAGCGCAGTTAGGGTATATGAGACTAAAATATTGACTTTATCGCTCACACAAATGACTGGCAACTTAAATGAAAGTCATTGTATTCAAGGACACCTGCTTCATACTGTCATGCACAACCAGAAAGCAGGCAGAAGCACATAGTGATAATAAATATGCCATATTACTTCTTGTTTGTCCAAATGTCGATTATCATGAAAATTTTTAGTAGATCACAGCATAAACTGAGATCAAGTGGGATGTTCAAAACTGGAGTTGTAGGTTTGCATCAGACAAAATAGCATAAAAAATCTCTGACAATATTTTCAGACTCTGCCTATTAGATCCTACAAAAAAAGGATAACAACTTAACTTTCCTTTCCATGGTACATTTTTTCAGTGTCAGTTCAAGGACTATGGAGATGACAGTTTAAGATGTCTTTCTCTAACTCCACTTACAATCTTGAACTAACCCCAGATATAACCAAACTCTTGTTTATTGATACAGGCCTGTAGCTAAAATGGCACTATTTTCTTCAGCAGAAACAAAACTGAGAGATAGTGCAAGTGTATCAGAATTTAATTCCATAATATTTCAAGATAAGCGCAAAGAAGGAAGATAAAAATTTAAGTCTTTTAAAATGATTTTTCATGTATGAACTTCTAGATAATTTAGATAGGCCTACATTTGGTCTAAAAATGCAATGATACTTCTGACAGGTTTTAGTAAGAACAGGGCCCATAACTTCTTCAGAACAATACTTGTTTCAGCCTTACCTACAAATAGTTGAATTTCATTCATTACAGCTAGAGTACCTCTTAGAAGAAAATGTTATTTTGTAAAAAAAAGATAAGTGAAGGTTTTACATAAGTCAGAAAAATTAGTGTAGAACTATATATGCAAAACCAGAAAATTACGTTTCATTCAGACATCATTCAATAGATGGTTTCACTTCCCTCTCCCCTTCTTAATGCTGACGGCTGAACAATTACAGTTGACGCAAGTGCCTGGAGGATAATTCCAAGCGTGAACCTCAAATAACAGCATAATTCTAACCCTGGAGCACACTACATTGATGCTCTCAGGAAGGTCCACATTTTCAGATATGTACATTTAAGTGAAAAAATAGTCTAGTTCTCTTCAGTCTTGCTCTATTGACCTCAATGGACTGTATTCTTAATAAATATTTCTCAGTTCTTAGAGTAGCACTGCATAGAAAAAAGGTAATGGGAGTGAAAGAAATTGGCTCCACTTACAGCCATCCGATTTCCTGAGAAATTATTCCAGCTTGGGAAATTTCATCTTCAAATCTTAAATTAGTGCCTGTAGTACAGAACACAGAACTGGAAGCTTATTTTTTTAAGTTTTCCATAGCCTCATATCTGGAAAGTATTTGTAAACCATTCTAGAGATATTTATAAAAATAATAAAGTTTTATGTTGAAAGGAAGAATATAGAACAGCTAGTAGGGAGAATAGTGTTCTTTATAAAAAACAAACAAACAAACAAACAAACAATGCCTCAGTAAAGAAAGTGCTGAACTGGAACTCTTCTTCCTCTGTCTTGAACAATAGCAATAGGAGGTCAGTTTTGTCTTTAAAAATGGAAATTAGAAAGGCACTGTTGTTCAAACTCTAATTTCTACTTCAGAAACTGTTTCTTTCATGCAAGTCTAATAAATTTAGAAAGTACAAAGAGAAGGAAAGAGACACAAATGTATTGTATGGTAATTTCCTTGTATTTGGGGGTTTAGCCTCTGCTCCTGGAGCTGATTAAAAGTGGCTGTGACATTTTTGTCTTTGACTTGGATGATACTTCACAGCCTGCCAGATTCCCTTTTTGGAAATGAAAAATTCCTGTTGTAATTGCATTTTTTTTTACAAACATTCATCAGTAAAGATAATTGCAGCTTCTGTTACTAAATCAGTCACCAATGAGATCAAGTTGTCATTCAGTTTCTCAGAGCTGAGAAAATATTAATTGTTATTAACTCTATCTTGAACCCTTATATCTTATCCTCCACTATGGACAAACTGAAACAGCTCATATCACGGAACTTTTTTATTAGTCATTCAATCCATTACATGAAAATATGGCCTTTTAGCTTTATGAGTCTGTTAGAGCAAGCGTCATATGATTCATAGACAATATTTTCTGATTTTATGTGTAAAAAGTATGCAGTATCCCAATTTATCTGCCTATGTGAACAGTTTCTTTCTTCCTTGAGTTTCTCAGTTAGGATTGTCTCATCACCTAGATTAAAGTTAGGAGGTATTATTCACTATGTAAACAAACTCATGTAAAATCTTAGATTTAAGTCAGTGGCTTACAGGTAAAATCTTTAGTATTTTGTTACAATGGTTCAGAATACATGAATTTCTCAAGATATTTTAACTGTAATCTGCTCTTATTTAACATCTCCTGTTGAATATTTCTCATAAAATTCATAGAATCATAGAATGCTTTGGGTTGGAAGGG
>VYZW01008924.1:4215-14764 GCA_013401315.1 Balaeniceps rex
CCTATTTGAACATTTTATGCTTTTTTGTTTGTTTTTTCTCTAACAAATTCTGCTTAGGCAAAACTAAATCATATGTGAGACGTGTCCTTTGCACTCCCAGTAGGACTGTTCAATATAAAAGAAATCTTTATTTAAGAAAAAACTGATGTTTATAGCCACCACATGACCTGTAAAGGCATTTGTTCTGGAACAAATCCTACATTCAGGGTTGCTCATTGCTTGTAAATAACTTTCTGAATATTCAGCAGTAAGAATTTCAGTAGGCTACATATAGCCACTTTTTACTTTAACATCCTAAGGGTGAGTTATCCTGTCTGCAGAGAATACTGGGATCTTGTCTTTATTCATTTGAGGAACACTGCAAAAGAACAATTAATCCATTGAATTTAGCCCTTTAGCCCCACCGTGTTGCTGCCCTTGACGGCTGCTCCTTTTTCACCCCTAGCAGAAGACACAGCAATGACATATGTGGTAGATATGTTCAGTACATGTTCAAATAGGTACCAAAGTCACAATGAGTAAGTAACTCTGAGCTTTCCTGTTGTAAAATTGCCTCAGAAAAGTGCTTCATTCCATTGCTTCAATTTAAATTTTCAAGAACTCACCTGGCAAATGTAAAACCAGCAGTGATCAGTAGGGAGCTGCTACCGACTACCTTCAGTGACTGACTTTGTATAATAATTGCTTCTTTCATTACTTTCCAGGGGAAAAAAAAGCTAACAAAATCATTAACACCCCTGTTTTGCAGTAACTTGTATGATAACAAATAAAATCTATTTTTATTATACTCAGTAAAGTTTGTATTGTGTAAATCCGTGAGCAAATATGTACATGCATTTCAAGGATGGCTACTGTTAAGAAGAAGAAAAAATCATTCAGGATAACCTAGTGAAGTCTTAGGACATGTTGATCATTCACTGTGCAACAGAACAAAAGAAAAATAAAATCTCCAAAACAGACTGATGGAAACATTTCTGGAAGCAAACATATGTACAGAAAGAGATTGTTTTATGGTACCAAGATATTTTCATCATCAGTACCATTAGATTTAGTTTTGCATCTTGAAATGAATATTCTAGTTGGATGATGGCATAAAGGTGAACTAAATGAAGCATGAAATTACAGGCAGGTATTCTTATGCTATTTGCTACTTAAGTGCATCCGCATTTTTTCACCAGGAGTTCTCAAATTACTGTATAAATACCAATACTCCATTTTACAGATGGGGAGACCAAGATGCTGAACAGTGAGGTTTGCTGTATAGGAATAACAAGCATTTTAGTAATAGAGGTTTCACACCTATTGGGGCTTAATTCAAACAATACTACCTCACCTTTCACATGAGCCATGCTCACATGGTATGACTATGCAAATAACTTTGCCAGTGGTAGGAGAGGGATTGCCAGCCAAGGTCATCAACTCTTGCATGTTTTTATTTCTCTGACAAATCCTCTCTCTAGCTGTAGGTTGTCAAACAAAGTGTTAAATTCTCTTTGGCATAATAAGCAAGAGACTAGTGAAATATTCTTGCAGAGTTCAAGCTAATCAAAACGAGGTGAGTTTGTTTTTTTTTTTCTTTTTTTTTTAAAGGGGTTAGGCAGGTGAACATTTTCTTCTCCATTCTATCCAGTGTCTGATGTTCTTCTCCTCCACCCACTTTTATGGCAAGGGCATCAAGACAACTTCATCATGGAAGGGAAATAAAAAAGGATTTAAGAAGTTAGCTTCTTGGAGACCACATTGCAACAGTATCCCAAACCCTGAACTTGGTAGCTAGACACCTAGACAGCTGGGGAAGATGGAGAGAGTCAAGTTCAGCATCCTCAACCAGGGACTGTTTCCACTGATTAATCATTTACTATAAAATACAGAAATAGCCCCTGGTACACAGAGCAGAATAAGACATTGATTCTAACTTTCTGAATGTTTCATTTTTAAAACAGAAACATTTTTACGCTTTTGAGCTTTTTTATGCTTTTTGAGGTCTGTAAAGATACATGCATATAACAGTAAAGGAAGCAAACAAGTAATCCTCTACATCATAAGGTAGGAAAAAAAGCTAATTCTAGAAGTTTCCCAGCATTAATCAGTACTTTCAGAGCTGCACCTTTGCAGATTTTTTTGTAGTAAACTTAAAAGATGAAGTATCCAATGGCATAACATACTGAAGGAGAGATCTTGTTTGCTGTAATAAATAATGATTGATAATTTGTGGAATAATTCATGATGATAGAAGAAACTATGTTTCCTAAGAAAATCTTCATGTCAAAAACATGTTAAATAAGAAAAACATTTGGACATGGAACTGCAGTGTCTGCATAGTGAATAACACGACTTTGGGAAGAGTAAAAAATCAGCTACTTCCACCAGCATGCATTCTGAGATTACAAAGATTCACCAGCTGCTATGAAGTGCTAACAGGAACCAAGAACAAAACAAACAAACAAACAAACAAAACCCAAAGAAGGAAATAATAAAAAAAAAATTAAGATATCGGTAGTGTTTGCCATTGTCATTTTTGTGGAAAAAGTTAATGGAAAAAAATGAGTTTAGGGTAGTAATTTCTCTTTATTAGCAATAGTGTTGGTACTTTAACGGGAAAAAAAAAAAAGTTTGGACTGCCAGGACATTTTTTTTTAACCTAAATTTCCACCAACTAAAAAATGAATCTCCAATGTCAATGAAAATCTTCAATCCATTCTATTTGCATCTACAGGCATTCCAATTCCTGTACATTTCCCTCATTTCTTTATATGAAGCTCCTCCAACAGCTTCGCGTGTTATTTCCAGCTGACGCCATCACCCTTGGCAGAGAACAATCAAAAAGCCAAAACCAGCAAAGGTCTGAGGTCACACAGAATCTGGTGAGATGCATTTTTTCAGTCTGCTTTGCAACTATATGCGATGTTTTAATTAAATGCCAAGACAGCCTCTAGTCCTGAAAGCTTCAGGCACAGTCCTCATCAGAACAGTTACACAAATATCTGAAGGACGAGACTGTTAAAGACTAGACTGTTCAGACAGTGTGAAGAGCTGTAATCAGAGGCAATACAGAATAACAGTAGCCAGGGCTATCATGAGAGAAATCCATCCAAAATCTTCACGAATAGTTTGCAGTTTCCAGTACTTCCAAATTTGGGACGTCCAACTAGAGACACACTCTACAGCTTCAAGAAATGTTGGGGTCCTGTATGAAAAAAAGAGTGAAAATCTTCCCTGAGTAAATTCCTATATCATCCTGAGTTTGTATAATCAGGATTTTTTGGATCAGGAGAACGAGTGGCAATTAAAGCTTTAAGATCCATGAATCTGGCCCTCCACCTCTGCATCCTTTCAGCTATCCTGTGCACTGTTGGCTACAGAATAACATATTTATTAAGCCTTCCTCATAAATACCCTATATAAAAGCAGCATCAAGATCAAACAGGAAAAAAATGAATTACTTTTATTTTTTTCCCCACTCAGAAAGCAATCAGTTATTTCTTAAGACTCAGAATGTTTGTTTCTCAAAACAGCAATGCATTAAGAATTAAGTTAAAAGTGTTACTTTTTTTTTTAAAGCAGCAGAAACATACAAATTAAGAAATATAGATTTGTTTACAATCTTTAAGACAGATATACAACAGAGGAGGAAGAACTGCAGCAATATTTACTTAAAGCATGAGATAAAAGGATACATTTTATATACAAATAACAGGCAGGCAATAAGATATATTCTGTGTTAAAGAAAGACAAACCAACAAATCTATAGGTAAGTTTTATAGCTGTGGGGCACAGTGGTCAACTTATGAATTCCTGAGAACAGATTGAGGAGATAAAGCAGCTTCAATGAAAGTCAGGCATTGTTTTCTCAGCTAGTTTTTTCACAGAAGGCCTTTCAGTACAAGGCTACCCATGAAATGCAGATTTTATCTGGGAGTTGGACTTGATGATCATTATGGGTCCCTTCCAACTTGAGATATTTTATGACTCTATGATTTATAAAATTATTGCCTTTTTTCAGTACTAGCTTCAGCAAGCTACCCTGGAGATTTTTGACACTGATTTCTCTTACCCTTCTACCTATATTTAGACCATGGCAAGCCCATAACCATGCAAAGGAAGAAAATCGCAGGTTTTACCACCCAAGAAAGTTCTTAAATCAAACAACCGTGAGCAGACTCATCTCTCCAGGATGCAATAAAAGAAAAAAATAAGTTATTTAATTAAGCAAGACAACTGGTTTATAATCTGTAATCATTTCATCATGGAGTACTACTCAACACTTTCATCACCCCATTTCATAGAATCATAGAATGGTTTGGATTGGAAGGGACCGTTAAACATCATCTAGTTCCAACACCCCTGCCAAGGACAGGGACATTTTTCACTAGATCAGGTTCCTCAAAGCCCCTTCCAACCTGACTTTGAACACTTCCAGTGATGGGGGACCCACAATTTCTCTGGGCAACTTGCTCCAGTGTCTCACCACCCTCATTGTAAAAAGTTGTTCTTATATCCGATCTAAATCTACTCTCTTTCAGTTTAAAACAGTTGCCCCTTGTCCTGTCACTACAGGCCCTGGTAACAAGTCTTTCCCTATCTTTCTTGTAAGCACCCTTTAAATATTGAATGGCCGCAATAAGGTCTCCTCACAGATTTCTCTTCTCCAGGCTGAACAACCCCAACTCTCTCAGCCTTTCTTCAATGCAGAGGCGTTCCAGCCCTCCGATCATTTTTATGTCCATCCTCTAGACTGGCTTTAACAGGTCCATGTCTTTCTTGTGCTGGGAACCCCAGAGCTGGACGCAGTACTCCAGGTGTGGTCTCACCAGAGCAGAGTAGAGCAGCAGAATCACCTCCCTCATGCTCTTTTGATGCAGCCCAGGATACAACTGGCTTTCTGGGCTACAAGTGCACATTGCCAGCTTGTGTCCAATTTTTCATCCACCACTATCCCCAAGTCTTTCTCTGCAGGGCTGCTCTCAATCCATTCATCTCCCAGTCTGTACTGATACCAGGGATTGCCCCAACCCAGGTGCAGGACCTTGCACTTGGCCTTGCTGAACTTCATGAGGTTTGCATGGGCCTACTCCTGAAGCCTGTGATGGTCCCCCTGGGTGGCATCCGTTCCCTCAAGTGTATCAACTACACCACACAGCTTGGTGTTATCCACAAACTTGCTGAAGGTGCACTCAGTCCCACTGTCTATGTCATTAATGAAGATATTGAAAAGTACCAGTCTGAATACAGACCCCTGAGGGACACCACTTGTTACTGATCTCCATTTGAACATTGCATTGAGCCATTGACTGCAACTCTTTGGTAAATGGCGTTAAATCCAGTTGGAGGCCAGTCACAAGTGGTGTTCCCCACGGCTCAGTATTGGGGCCAGTTCTGTTTAATATCTTTATCAATGATCTGGACAAGGGGATCAAGTGCACCCTCAGTAAGTTTGCAGACAATACCAAGTTGGGTGGGAGTGTTGATCTGCTTGAGGGTAAGAAGGCTCTACAGAGGGATCTGGACAGGTTGGATCAAGGGGCTGAAGCCAATTGTATGAAGTTCAGCAAGGCTAAGTGCCAGGTCCTGCACGTGGGTCACAACAATCCTATGCAGCACTACAGGCTTGGGGATGAGTGGCTGGAATGCTGCCTGGTGGAAAAGGCCCCGGGGGTGCTGGTCGACAGCTGGCTGAATATGAGCCAGCAGTGCGCCCAGGTGGCCAAGAAGGCTGATAGCTTCCTGGCTTGTATCAGAAATAGTGTGGCCAGAAGGACCAAGGAAGTGATCGTGCCCCTGTACTCGGCACTGGTGAGACCACACCTTGAATACTGTGTTCAGTTTTGGGCCCCTCACTATAAGAAAGACATTGAGGTGCTGGAGCGTGTCCAAAGAAGAGCAACACAGCTGTTGAAGAGTCTAGAGCACAAGTCTTATGAGGCGTGCCTGAGGGAACTGGGATTGTTTAGCCTGGAGAAAAGGAGGCTGAGGTGAGACCTTATCACTCTCTACAACTACCTGAAAGGAGGTTGTAGCAACGTGAGTGTTGGTCTCTTCTCCCAAGTAATGAGTGATAGAATGAAAGGAAATGGCCTCAAGTTGCTCCAGGGGAGGTTTAGATTGGATATTAGGAAAAACTTCTTCACGGAGAGGGTTGTCAAGTATTGGAACAGGCTGCCCAGGGAGGTGGTTGAGTCCCCATCCCTGGAGGTATTTAAAAGATAGGTAGATGTGGCACTTAGGGACATGGTTTAGTGGTGGACTTGGCAGTGCTAGGTTAACAGTTGGACTTCATGATTAAAAGTCTTTTCTATCCTAAATGATTCTTTGATTCTGTGACTCTAAATGGCTTTTAGGAAGCAAGAGAAAGGAAGTAATGGCTGCCCTTCTGCTCCTTTTTCATAAGCTGTTCTTCCACCAATAATTACAAGGCACTATGTCCAGTGTGAAGCATCAGAACACTTGAATACTGGCAAGAACTTCTTTAGTCCTGTTCTCATTCAAATCCTGATCTGTTCCTTTAAGTGAAGACAGTGCAGCATATGGCAGCATTATGCCTCTGATAGGATTGCCCTTGCCTTACTGGTGCACACTTTGCAACAGTTTAGAGGCTGGAGACATAGGCTGAAATAAAAGGCCTGCATATTAATCTGGTGACACAGGGAGGTTTTTGATCTCTAGATATAAAGTATTTGGTAAAAGTAGCACATCATTTGACACCACAGATGCCCCCTTGAGACGGTCCAAAATTCCTATCTGCAAATGGCTCATAAGCTTTAATCTGCACCTGAGAAAGGAGAAGGGAAGCATCTGCTGACCTGCTCTAGCCAAAACATAGACAGTTTCATTCTTCTTAAGATGAAACACCCATTGATGTAACTCAGCAAACAATCCCCTATTTTGTTATGGAGAAAATGCAAGGCAGCCAGCTGTCCCTACAAAACCAAACAATCCTGAACTGCTTTCTGAAGCTGCAACCCTCAGTGGAGGCTGGGATCTGCTAAATTAAAACATTAAAAGATGACCTAAAGATTTTAACAGTAATCACGATTTTGTAATAGGATAACAATTTCGTCTGTAGCCAAATCTCCATATGTGAGACAACAAGCAAACATTTCCGTATTTTAAATGTTAACTATTGTGTAGGCATACCTCATTAAAGATGGTATCTTGTTAACATGCCAAGTCTCAAATAGCTGTATTGTAAGAAAGAAGATTGGGTCATATCCTCAGCTACTTCAAATCATTGACTTCGCTTTCTTCCAATGAAATAGCTAAGTACTTTTCACAGCAGTTAGATAGCACATCAACCAATTCACTATTCACTGTTGAATTTTTAAAGACAGGTTTTGGAGGGCTTTTCAGTATTAAAAAACCAGACAAACAAATGAAGAAACAAAGGCTCTGTCAGCATACCACACGATCTGGAACAGGTTTCAGAATTCAATCTCATGCAAGCTTCCTAACCTGACTATACCTGGAGCATCCGCTGAAAATACCTGGAGATAATTATGAAAGTCCAAAAAACTCCAAAAGTGCCTTTCCAAGGCTCAGCTCAGAACCCCTCCCATACCGTCTTTTTTTATATTGCACAAGTCCATCTGTTTTAACAGCAGAAGTAGGCATGCTGTCAGGCAGATGACGTTCAAACAGACTGAGCATCTGAAAAATGTAATACTGTGAAGGAATACTGCTTTAACACCAGCTCCTTTGCTGAGGATCTGCTGGAGGCAGATGGAAGCTCCCATCTGAGTTGAGGGAAACCCCATCTCTGTCACTACTACACTTAAATAGTAGCCTGAAGGATTCTTCCCTAGCAGCTCTTCTCAGGCACTATTCTGCCAAAGCTGTGAAGGGAAAGAAAACTTGGTTTGTGTTTGTATGTCACTCACTTTCCATTCTCCTATTACCTTCTACCTCTCCCTAGATGACCTCTTGAGTATCTAACAAGGTGTATGTTCTGTCTTTCCTCCCCTTTGTACAGGGGGCAGGCTCACATAATCTGTTTAGATCTGTAAAATCCTTTTCTCATGCAGCTATGAGTACTTTCAGTTGGAAGGGACCTGCAACGACCATCTAGTCCAACTGCCTGACCAATTCAGGGCTGACCAAAAGTTAAAGTATGTTATTAAGGGCATTGTCCAAATGCCTCTTAAACACTGACAGGCTTGGGGCATCAACCACATCTCTAGAAAGCCTGTTCCAGTCTTTGACCACCCTCTCGGCAAAGAAATGTTTCCTGATGTCAAGTCTAAACCTCCCCTGGCACAGCTTTGAACCATTCCCATGTGTCCTATCACTGGATCCCAGGGAGAAGAGATAAGCACCTCCATCTCCACTTCCCCTCCTCCGGACGCTGTAGAGAGCCATGACGTTGCCCCTCAGCCTCCTTTTCTCCAAACTAGACAAACCCAAAGTCCTTAGCTGCTCCTCATAGGACGTGCCCTCCAGGCCTTTCACCAGCTTTATTGCCCCCTTCTGGATACATTCAAGTACCTTAACATCCTTAAATTGTGGGCCCCAGAACTGCACACAGTACTCAAGGTGAGGTTGCACCAATGCTAAGTGCAGAGGGATAATCACCTCTTTTGACCATCTGGTTATTCTGTGTTTGATGCAATTTGCCCTCTTGGCTGCCAGGGCACACTGCTGACTCATACTGAGCCTGCTGTCAATGAGCACCCCCAGATCTCATTCTGCAGGGCTGCTCTCTAGACACTCATCCCCAAATGTGCCTTGTGCCTGGCGTTACTCAGTCCCAAGTGCAGAATCCAGCATTTGGACCTGTTAAATTTCATGCCATTGATGATTGCCCAGCGCTCCAATCTATCCAAATCCCTCTGCAAGGCATCTTGTCCCTTGAGAGAGTCAATACCACCTCTTAGTTTAGTATTATCAGCAAATTTGCTATTCATGCATTCAAATTCTGCATCCAAATCAGTGATAAAATATTGAACAGAAGTGGCCCTAAAATTGAGCCCTGAGGAACACGACTGGTGATTGGTCACCAGCCAGATGTAGCCCCATCCACCACAACCCTTTGAGCCCTGCCATTCAGCCAGTTCTTCACCCAGTCCCCTGTACAAAGAGGAGGAAAGACAGGACACACACCTTGTTAGATACTCAAGAGGTCATCTAGGGAGAGGTAGAAGGTAATAGGAGAATGGAAAGTGAGTGACATACAAACACAAACCAAGTTTTCTTTCCCTTCACAGCTTTGGCAGAATAGTGCCTGAGAAGAGCTGCTAGGGAAGAATCCTTCAGGCTACTATTTAAGTGCAGTAGTACCTGCTCCTCTCACAGTTGGACAACTTGTCCAGAAAGATGCTGGGAGGAACACTATCAAAAGCCCTACTAAAATCCAGAAAAAACTACATCCACCACCTCCTCTTCATCCACTAGGTGGGAGACCTTGTCATAGAAGGATATCACATTAGTTAAACAGGACTTTCCCTTTGTGAACCCATGTTGACTGTGCCTGATGATTGCATTGTCCTTTTTCCAGGTAATGAGGTTAGACTAACAGGTCTGTAGTGTCCTGAGTCTTTCTTCACACCCCTCTGGTAAATTGGAATAATGTTGGCTAGCTTCCAGTCAGCGGGCACCTCCCCAGCCTCCCAAGACCTTTGAGAGGGGCTGCTGTAACACCCACTAGCTCCTTCAGTACTCTGGGATGAATCCCATTAGGCCCCATGGACTTGTGAACATTCAGCTGATACAGACGGTCCCTTACAATTTCAGTGTCCACAAATGGAAAGTCACTGCTCCCGCAGTCGAGGTCCTCCGACTCAGGGGACCGAGCAGCCCAAGGTTTATCAGTAACATTAAAGACTAAGGCAAAAAAAAGCATTGAATGCCTCCACTTTTTCTTTGTCCCTATTTGTCAGGTGACCATCTTCAACAAGTATTGGTCCAATGTTTTCCTTGGACCTCCTCTTGCTATTAACATACTTAAAAAAGCCTTTTTTGCTGTCTGACACAACACTGGCCAGTTTCAGCTCTAGTTGAGCTTTGGCCTTTCGTGTCTTCTCCCACGGCTCTGTAACCTCCATGTGAAGCCTGACTTTGCTTTGCATCATACAATTTCTTTTTCCTCCTGAGTTCCAANGGACTTGTGAACATTCAGCTGATACAGACGGTCCCTTACAATTTCAGTGTCCACAAATGGAAAGTCACTGCTCCCGCAGTCGAGGTCCTCCGACTCAGGGGACCGAGCAGCCCAAGGTTTATCAGTAACATTAAAGACTAAGGCAAAAAAAAGCATTGAATGCCTCCACTTTTTCTTTGTCCCTATTTGTCAGGTGACCATCTTCAACAAGTATTGGTCCAATGTTTTCCTTGGACCTCCTCTTGCTATTAACATACTTAAAAAAGCCTTTTTTGCTGTCTGACACAACACTGGCCAGTTTCAGCTCTAGTTGAGCTTTGGCCTTTCGTGTCTTCTCCCACGGCTCTGTAACCTCCATGTGAAGCCTGACTTTGCTTTGCATCATACAATTTCTTTTTCCTCCTGAGTTCCAAGAGGAGTTCCCTGTTCAGCCAGGCTGGTCTTCTGCCCCGCTTGCTT
>VYZW01008924.1:35064-46441 GCA_013401315.1 Balaeniceps rex
TCTGAACTCCACCCAGAGCACTACATTTTCTCCCTCCTACAGATGAGTGAGAACTGGTTTCTGCCCTCAAAAGCTTCTGTCCTACCTGCTACCTGGAGTTCTCTTTCTTAGCTGTGCTCCTGGTAGCTTTCATAGGGACGGCATGCTCTATTGACCTTGATCCATAACCCAACTTGATTAAACACAAGCAGGTCATGGCCCAAGTCCTCTACATGTATTCTTTGAACATCTTTCTTGTATCACATTTCTTGGTAGCTTCACCCACTTTAGTATTTCTAGGTAGCTTCACCCACTTCAGCATTTCATGGAGCCCCTCACAGCTCTTAGACTGGATTTCCCAGCCTAGGTGAACTTGCTTTAGGCAGGAGAGTGGACTAGAGAACTAGCCCTACATTTTGCATTGAGTCATTTTGCTTAAGCTCAGCCTTAACTTTTTCCTAGTATACTAACAAACTAACAACATGGCACTGAACTCAATGAAAATGCTTCTTTAGAATGCTTTTTCTGGCAAGAAAGTCACCTTCAAAAGTAACTAGGATTACCAGAGTAATTTAAGAATCATCCTGAACATAATTAGAGTGCCTAAGCAGAGACTTAAACCTGAACTCTTTTTAAGACCTTAAAGGAGAATTAAGCATATGCTAGTAAGTGTGTTACTGAACAGAGACAGATTTCAGGATGCAGTCAAGTCAATTTTTGTGCCCATATTTTGGGCTACTGAATATCTCTACTTTGAGTCATTGTGACATTTCCCAAAACAAATGCTACCACAAACCACATGCACTGACAAGGTTAACATCTTCATAAAAGCCTTATTATTACACAAGTCTTACATTATATTCAGTTTTAAATTCTTACCTAACTTCTGGTAGCCCTCAACCTCCCCTCCATGGTTGATGGTATATTCTCTGCTCTCACAGTTTCCCTTTCCTACCCTCATTCCACCATGGTCTGTTCAGCTTCTATAGAAATTAACACAGTAATGTTTGGGTTTTACATCTCTTAATTGTCTTCACTTGGGTTAGATACTTGCAAAAGTTTAATTTAAAGTTACATAGTTTGTGAAGGCAGCTCAATATAAGCATTTTTCTTTCCATACCAATATTTTCTAAAATCTGTCTGAACACAGTCTTGAAAGCCATTTCCATTCCCACATTAAAAAAAGTCTAAGCTAATATCATTCAAATACGGACAAAGCACATGAAGACCTATAAGCTGCATATACAATATACCCTTTTGATCACTTTGTTATTTGTTTCTGTGCATAAATAATGGATAGTATTAACAATCCAGTTCATCTGATGTGGAAGTTACCGTTACCTCTTCATGGACTTCCTCCCACCGGCTCTATTCTTCTATGCAGTCTTGAAGACTCATAACAATATATAACAAGATTTAACTAGTACTATTTAGTACTAGAATAGTAACTTCTGGGCTATCAGTACAAGAACTAGATTTAAACTGAAACCACATAACGACCCAGGCTTCATTCAGGAAAAAAGAATATCAAAGATAAACATCTACGGATCCAAGCTACACAGGAAATGTCTGCTGGACTGATTGCAGCAAAGAAAACCCGCAAATAAACATCCAAATAGCAGATGATCGTATTGCTATGATTTAAGCACCAATTCATCTGCTCTGTATGGTAAAAAATGCACTGTGGTGACCAGGATGGAGCATTGGTTTTTATGAGCAGAAAACAGTATCTCTCCAGTAGTATGTTTTAATTGTTTCAGGTACTGCCACAACATTAGTAAAAAGAGATTGCTACCTAAAAGCCAAAATGAGACATCAGGCACTGGTTATGCTTCATCCATTGAAAGTACTTTTCTGAAGTACCAAAGCTTTCTATTGAACGAACTTCATTTTCATCCTCCAGTTTTCTTAACTTCAAGTGAGCTGGTCATACAAAAGCCGTTCCCCTCCCACCAATGAGATTCATCACAGAGGTAAAGTTACCCATATATACAAGGCACACAGAATAGAGTGGTAATCATGTAGCATATTTGGTGTGCGCAAGCTGCTGCACAGGCCCTCCAAAAAAGACAACAGACCTTTATGTAAGTATAGAACTGCAAGATGAGAGCTGAAGTTCATGATCTGCCACCGGATTACTGCAACAAGGAGCATTACATTACACAGACTCATGCTGGGTCTGAATTTGCCTCAGTGTATTGTAAAGTTCACAATATTCTGTGTCTGTAAGCCTCCAAATAAAATTGTTTTCTTTCTGCATTTGTACGTACATGTAAATTTGGCTATGGCAAACAAGATGAATTCTATCTTATGAAAAGTAGCTTGGACCAAGAGTTATGCTGCAGTATTTTCCATATGAAAATACTTACAAGAAAACTTATGTTTCATTAAATGTACCTTAAATTAAACCCTGACTACAGTATAAGAAATTGATCTGATAACTCCAGTTGAGGAATATAATCTTAAATTATTTTTCCTATGTAACACTACGAAGTATTACAAAAATACATTTTTATATCCATTTCACTAACTTGCCACACTTTTTATGAAGTTGCTGATTAAAAAAGAACTTCTAATTTACCAAGTCTTAAATAAGAACACATTAGTACTCCAAGTTTAAAACATACCTTTAAGAGAATTAATTTTGTTTAATAAATAACTTTCTATCAAATGATTAATCTCTTGATTGTTGTAATTAGAATTTGCCAAATGTGCATTATTTCTACTACTAGAGTAGGCAATAAATTATTTATGCACTTAGTTTTACATGGCTCACAGGCTTGACAAATTGCTTATTTGGAACGACTAACTAATCTATCACTTTTTTAGTATAAAAAGGGCAAAGTGTAAAAGAACCCTAATAAATTTACTAAACACTGTCTATGTACAGAAAGAAATTAAACAAATTAAAATAAAATTTCAGTTGCACACATGACTAAGCAGGGTACCAGAGGTTAATAATAAATTGCAATGAATCTAATAACTAATTGTTTCTTGCTTCGAGAAATGTCTGCATTTTAAAGTCATTTCCAATGCAAGCTCAAGACAAAATGTGTTTTTTGATTTTTCTGGGACACCTGTTCAATCAAAGCAGTACAAATAACAGAAGTTACTCCGCCCTGCTCCATATATGTCCTCTACATATTAGTGCCAGGTGTCAAACAGACTAGTTCCTCAATGTAAAGTTTACCATGGTAGGTGTACTTCAATAGCCTGTCTCTGACGTGACCAATAAATGCCTTCAGAAAGAAGTAAAAGGAGGACTTCTACTGTGACGCCTCCCCAGTATGTGCTTCCAAACATCAGCAGCTGTTTTTCCAGCTGTATAAGGAACAATATCCAATAGAAGGACTATTTTCAGATTGGCACTGCACCACTGGGTCTCACCTCCTTTTATTTCCAAAGGAAGCATTACATGTCATTTAAAAAGACAAAGGCACTTCAAGATCATGCTCTCTTATTCGCTACAGAGAAAAATCAAGCCAATATCATATTTTACACATAAGACTGAAATCTTTTCAGAAAAAAGGGACAGACAGAACTGGAAGATATAAAAGAAGGATATCATGACATCCAACGATGGTAACAAACTCTTCCAAGGACAGTTTCAGGTGAATGAGCTAGAAAGAGCAAAGTGACACAGACTATACTAATGAGCTGTAGACTGTCACACAGGAACATTTATGTCCTTGAAGGGTGAGCAGTACACCAAATGCGGCCCTGGATCTCTTTATGCCCATTCTGTCAAATTACAGAGCCCATTACTATCAGAAATCTCCATCATATCAGTTCTTTGGCCAATAATCAAGTTACCTCTTATCTTTCTCCTGGATAGACAAGCAACCCAATTTAATTAGTTTTTATACAAGGCATGTTCTCCAAACACCAACTCAGTTTTGCAGTTCTTTGGAGACAAACAGTACATCTTTTTGAAAGGTGACAACTTGACTATGTCTAAGTATCAATAGTTTGCCATACATATTTAGTTAATATTTCCTTGCTCAGTCTGCTCAAACTGGGGTAGCATGCCAGAAAATATTCACGGGTTCAGAAAGAAACAGAAGCAGGTCCTAGTTGTACCTACTACTAACACTACTATTTCTCCTAGCAGCCTCTTTAAGTAGTCACATTACTTTCTGATGGAGGATGGTGAAGACATGAAGAATAAATAGAGTATTAGAAATAAAGTCTGTTTGATTTATTTTTCTCGACAGAAGCTTAGCAACTGGAGGAGAAGCAGGAAATGCAAAATATTTTCTTTAATCCAAAACAAATTATTTTAAAAATGTTCTCAAAAAATAAAGAAAAAGAAGAGAAATCCCTTGTATTGGGTTTGCATGGCAAGTTTTGGTAGTGGGGGGGGCTACAGAGGTGGCTTCTGTGAGAAGCTGTTAGAAGCTTCCCCCATGTCTGATAGAGCCAATGTCAGCCGGCTCCAAGACGGACCCACCGCTGGCCAAGGCTGAGCCAATCAGCGACAGTGGTAGTGCCTCTGTGATAACATATTTAAGAAGGGGAAAAAGTTGCTGTGCAACTTTTTTAGCCCTGCTCCTGTAGCCCATGGAGGACCCCACACCAGAGCAGGTGGATGCCTGAAGGAGGCTGTGACCCCGTGGGAAGCCTGCATTGGAGCAGGCTCCTGGCAGGGCCTATGGACCTGTGGAAAGAGGGAGCAGGTTTGCTGGCACTACTTGTTCCTGAAGGACTGTACCCTGTGGAAGGGACCCATGCTGGAGCAGTTCATGAAGAACTGTAGCCCATGGGAAGGACCCACATTGGAGAAGTTTGTAAAGGACTGGGTCCCATGGAAGGGACCCCTCGCCGGAGCAGGGGAAGGGTGTGAGGAGGAAGGATTGGCAGAGACAACATGTCATGAACTGACCGCAACCCCCGTTCCCCATCCCCCTGTGCTGCTCAGGGCGGGGAAGAGGTAGTGAAGTTGAGCCCAGGATGAAGGGAGGGATGGGGGGAAGGTGGTTTAAGATTTGGTTTTATTTCTCATTACTCTGATTTGATTGGTAATAAATTAAATTAATTTCCCCAAGTTGAGTCTGTTTTGCTTGTGATAGTAATTGCTGAGTGATATCCCTGTCCTTATCTTGACCCATGAGCCTTTTGTCATATTTTTTCTCCCCCTGTCCAGCTGAGGAGGGAGAGTGATAGAGCAGCTTGGTGGGCATCCAGCCAGGGTCAACCCACCACATCCCTCTAACTTCAAAACACCTTTGTTAAAGAACATTGCATACTAGAATCAGGCCCACCAATTGTAAAGATGAAGCACAAGAGAGAAAATACCATGTGGATCCCCTGTACTGCCAATAGGAGCCAACTTCACATCTGCCTTCTTTCAGCATCTATTGTTGGAGACTCTTGTTTTGCAGGAGGACACTGATCATCTTGGTGAGTAGAAACCAGTTTCAAAGAAGGCTTCCACAGCTCAGGCTGCACTCCCATGTCTCCCACGACACTTGTTCTAAAGCCATTCCAGGCCTTCCTTTACCACTGCAAGGAACATAAAAAGAAACATTCATTCAAGTCAAAGACTGCTGTTTTGCCTTCATGGAGTACTCCCTTTGAAGCTTGTTGTACTCTTCAAACCCTGCAGTATACCACATAATTTGACCCTGCTGCTGAACAAATAAGAGCATCAGGAGAGAGCACAATAAAGTATGTTTTCTTAATCTGTTCTCTCTCTGTCTCTCTCTACATTTTTCCTATTTCTTGTTCAGATTTGGTCTGGCATAGCACCGATACCCACTCTTCATTCCTTTGCTAAGGTCTGGTAAACTCTATGCATAATGGTACAAGGAATGGAAACTTCTGGAGGGAACCCTCCTCAACCTTTCATCCCTTCTAGAGATTTGAAGAAAATGCAGAGCCCGCTTAGAAACAGCAATTTTTCTTGCCCATCATTTCAATTCTTCTAAAAGGAAGGCCACAAAGGCAGATAGGTACCAAGCTGCCTGAAGAATATTCTAAATGGCAAATTTTTTTTAAGTGTTAGAAAAAATTTGAAGTTACAACTCACTAACACATTTCAGAAAGAAGCCCAAGGTACCCACAAATTAAACGCTGCAAACAGTGTTTGCTGTAATGTTGGCAACTGGGGAATGTAAGCTGTAACTGTCACTAAAAGACAGCAGTTCATCCTTCTTCTGATCCCCACCAACAATTTGTCTGCCAGGTCAGCATTTTCTGCAACAGGACGGTGTTTGACACTCCAGCTTTCCACAGCATACCCTCCTACTCTTTTTCACAAGTGCTAAAAGCTCAAATCTAGAGGCAAACAACTGAGGCACAGATTACAGCTGTAAGTTTCAAAAGCAGTTGGATAGGAGTCTTTAGACCATCAAGATCTCTTTGAAAACATGGTTAGTGCTCCTATGTGTGTTGCTCTTTATTCAGTTGGCCATAAACTGCCCCTGCCTCCTAATTCCTCAAATAACTGATGGACTGTTCTTCCTTTAAGCAAAGTTCTCAGCTGAGGCTGACTCAGGTAATTGTCATCTAACTAAAAGCAGAGTTTCCCATACCCCAAAGAATTTTTTCACTTGACAAAACAGTTGCCAATAACACTACAGGCTGGATTTCAAGAGTGCCATGTAGCCTCTGCAAAGGCCTGACTTGCAAAGCTTAGCAGGCAGGTAAGCACTGGTAGAGAGGTTCAGCGCTTCTTCCATGTTTTCAGGAAGCCTGCCCCAGTAACCGGATCAAGCTCCTGTACTACAGCAGAGAAGTAGCTACAGCCTGTGGAGTGCCCTTTTATAACAGGGGAATCATAGCCAGCATCAATCTGCTCCTTTAGGAGCTGCTACTTCAGCTTCATCAAGCCAAACATTTCCTGAAGTGTGTCTTGGCTTCTCCTTAAGAGCTGCCAGCCCTCCTCCTACTTCCTTTAGCTTCCCAACATGAGTTGCTAGGCCCCTACAGAAGAAGAGACTAATACTCCCAAACTTCACTGAGCATCGGCTAAAAGCCTCCACCAATACCTGCTCTAAACCAAAGGTCCAATGGAGGTTTCCTGCCTAACACTTAAGATTCTTTTTAAGCCTTCAGTAAGACTGCTAAACCACATAAATACCTCTGTAAATGAGTGACCTTCACCATAGAAGCAGATACAAGAAGGCCAGAGATGCAACCAGAGTAATTTTTCATGAACCTGAATGACTCCTTACAGAACACCCTGATTTTTCCTCTCCTGTGTTATACCCAACCTTTTCCTTCACCATTCATGTATTAAGCAGCTCTGCCTCAGAATAGTCTGTCTTTCTAGTGAAATTTGAGCTGTGCTTTAGGGCACAACTATCCAAATAGCTATCTGGTCCTGGATGATAGTTTCTCTTGCCGTACAACCAAGCAGAATCTCAGCATTTCTAGAAAGAAAGAAAGATTGTGTCTCAAATGTTGCCAGTGAGTGTTGAAAGCAGCAAAACCCAATTTCTCCCTTCTCCTTCCAGAGCAGCTAAGCAATAAATTAGGACTTCTCTTTGTGCTGGCAACTAAACATTGGGGTTTAGGATTACAAATTATCACTGATGCAAACTAGCACTAAAATCAATCACCTGGGTGCCTGTTGAGATAAGATCCCTTGACCTCTTATCCTGATTTTCCACTACTTCTTAAGAAGGCACAGGCATAGAAGCATTCAGCTGGCAGGGAAGCTGCTTCTTTCCAATTAAAAATTATAGCAGTAGGTGCAGAAGGAAAAAAGTGCATAAAGGTAGAAGGAAAGAGCTTGCAACAAACAAGGCAAATGGACATCTTAAATGATCAAAAGACTATTCTGTTCATTTCCCTCCTCTGCCACCAAGTTTCTCTACAACCTTGAGCAAGTCAATCATGCTCAGATTCACAGGCAAGTAAATCTACAGTTTGTGCCAGGCACTCCCAGTGCAAGCAAAACCAGAACTGCTTAAGCCATGACTTATGTTAAACTTCTGACCAACTACTTGTCTAAATGTCACCACAATCCATAGGCCAAGGTTTCTCCCAGCTATAGGGTGAAATCTCGTCTGATACATAGTTTAAAACACACTTACCATACGGGACACAAAAAAGACAGCAAAAGTAGAGGCAGCTGCTGCCCATTTCCAGCAGACAGCCCATCCATATAGAAAGCTGGCAGCCCATGTTTCAAGTCCTTTTTCTGTCTGGTGGGATTTGAATTCAGAATTCTTAAATCCTCAGTGAATGACATTGCTGCTATCACTTTCAAAACTGTGGAGGAGGCCTCTGATGAACATTCCATACTGTACGGAATACTTAATCATTCATCGGCTCCCTAAATCTGGTACACAAGGTGTTCACTAGGGAGATCTGCATCTTGATGCCTACTGTAGTCACTAATTAATTTTGGAAAAAGAATTCAAATTAGAGTGACTGAGAAAAGCCCACCTCACAATGCTGCATAGCCAAACATTAAAAGATTATACCTGTGAGAAAATGAGCGTGAGCTGAAAGCCCACAAACAAACAAGAGTTTGGAATTTGAGTGTCACGAAAGCTGGGAAAAACACTTCTCATCACTTGACTTGTAGGAAAACTGAGAGGTGGAATGGAAGGTGGGAAAAAAGTCAGGGAAGAGGATGTGTATTCTGGAAGTCACTTACAGAGGACATCCAGTGATTCCAACTGCAAAAATGCAGGAACTGATGTAAGCCACAGATCTCTAGGATCTGCTTCCTCCTGATTAGCTTAAACAGGTTCTGCCTTAGCTTTCATGGTTACGTCCAACACATGCTCACCTACATCTGCTGTATGTACACACCAGTGGTATCTCTAAAGATGATTTGCCATATATGGGACAAATTACAACAGAAGAGGAATTGGCACAGGGTGAAATTTAGATCTGTGTTTTGCCTTTATCTCTCTCACACACAAAGAGAGACCCTAACAAGACTTCCAAACATAAGCATAAGAGATAGTATATAAACCTGGGTTTAGCCTCCTGTTACCGGTGAGGTAACAGCTCCTTTCTACTTAAGAAAAGTGTCATACTGGAGTGTCAGAGTGCTCAATGCTCAAATGTCCACAGTGATGAGAGCCAAATGATCCTCTTAAAGCAGAAATTAAAAGCAAAACATTGTTTTTAGCTATCTGTAGCACAAGCAGCATAACTAATTCAACCTGCGTTTTTATAGACTGCCCTGAGATTTAGCCACAGATCCTCTGACAGCTAAGAATCAACTTTACATTGGAGAGTTGGAGAGGTATGGAATCAATGGATGGACTGCTAGATGGATAAGGAATTGGCTGAATGGCTGCATACAAAGAGTTGCAGTCAATAGCCTAGTGGAAACTGGTAATGAGTGGAGTCCCTCAAGGGTCTGTAGTGGGGCCAATACTATTTAAAATCTTCATTAATGACATAGACAGTGGGATTGAGTGCAACTTCAGCAAGTTTGTGGATGACACCAAGCTGAGTGGTGCAGAGGGAAGGGATGCCATCCAGAGGGACCCTCACAGGCTGGAGAAGTGGGCTCATGCAAAGTTCAGCAAGGCCAAGTGCAAGGTCCTGCACCTGGGTGGGGCAATCCCCGGTATCAGTACAGACTGGGAGGTGAATGGATTGAGAGCAGCCAGTGGAGAAGGACTTGGCGATACTGGTGGATGAAAAGTTAGACATAAGTCAGCAATGTGCACTTGCAGCCCAGAAAGCCAAGCATAACCTGGGCTGCGTCAAAAGAAGCATGACCAGCATGTCGAGGGAGGGGATTGTCCCCCTCTACTATGCTCTCACCTGGAGTACTGTGTCCAGCTCTGGGGTTCCCAGCACAAGAAAGACATGGACCTGCTAGAGCAGGTCTAGAGGAGGGCCACAAAACTGATCAGAGGGTTGGAACGCCTTTCCTATGAAGAAAGGCTGAGAGAGTTAGTGTTGTTCAGCCTGGGGAAGAGAAGGCTCCAGGGACACCTTATTGCAACCTTTCAATATTTAAAGGGGGCTTATAAGAAAGACGGAGAAAGACTTTTTACCAGGGCCTGTAGTGACAGGACAAGAGGTAATGGTTTTAAACTGAAAGAGGGTAGGTTTAGATTGGATATAGGGCAGAAATTCTTTATGATGAGGGTGGTGAGACACTGGAGCAGGTTGCCCAGAGAAGTTGTGGATGCTCCATCACTGAAAGTATTCAAGATCAGGCTGGATGGGGCTTTGAGCAACCTGATCTAGTGAAAGAAGTCCCTTCCCATGGCAGGGGGGTTGGACTAGATCATCTTTGAAGGTCCCTTCCAACCCAAACCATTCTATGTTTCCATGATTCTATATGCCACACACATTCCCTAAGGGAGGGCACTAGGTTGTAGCTAGAGAGACCTTCTTTTGTTTCCCCAAACCTGATACAAGCTATGTTAAGTTCTGACATTACCCTGTGAGACTTGGTTAAGAGTCATTAGGTGGGGACTGGTACAGAAAAAGACAAAAAATGGAATTGTTTAAGCTTTTTTGTTTGGGGGCGGAATCAACAAACAAAGTAGAAATCCAGTACAAATATGGAAAAAAAAATGGTACAAAACAAAAAAAGATGATTTACATCTCTTCCAAAGGAGTCCTAAGAAATACTTTCAGAAGAAAATACTGTTAGAGAGAGAAGACTTCTAGCGTTAAGGAGTCTGAGAAAACATTACTGCTCCTAACCTCTGAAGTAACACGTGGCTTTCCAAAATTCCTTCAGAGACCCCATATATTTCCTGGCATGAACTAGTTGTGTAGTAAAAGATTATTTAACACACATGTTTCTAATTTATAGTGTTCTGTCTGCTTGACAATCCTATTTTATTATTTACAAGAAAAACAAAAATAAAACCAAAAACCACTACACCTATTTCAATTAATATAAATAGCATGAAAACAGTTTTCAAAAACTGTGCCCTTGAACAGCTGATAGATATTACCTGCTTCTCACTGAATGCAGACTGGCATTGCTGAGCTTACACAGCAGGAATGCCTATGATTTCATTTCATCACCACTAGGAAATGTACATGTGAACAGCAGGGAACTAAAAAGGAAATGCAAATCATCTCCAGCAAATTCCAAAGTTTTTGTTCAACAATTTTTGGCACCCCAGACATCTTTTTCTCCAAAAAATATTTTTCTACAGAAAAAGGAAAGCTTCTCCTACCTTCATGTTTTCCCATATGAAATTATGGCTACACTTTTCCATTTCTGAATCATTTACAATTTTCTGCTACAACAGGCTTCACCCACAACATTGCAAGGTAAAATACCTCTGCTGAAAATTGTGTAGATAAGTGCACACTAGAACTATTGATTTAAAATTCATTAGGCAGAACACAGAAAAAAATGATTTAGCACAGTATAGAATGCTGACTTCAGAAATCATTTGCCTTTGATTAGCAAACCCCCTGTCGTGGTTTAGCCCCAGTCGGCAACCAAGCA
>VYZW01008926.1:0-19230 GCA_013401315.1 Balaeniceps rex
ATTATTGGCCCCCCTCCCTTCTGTGTGTGCTGGTGGGGGGAATTTTTGGCTGTTTGTCCGTGGGCCCACTGCAGACTGCGCTTGGAACCAGCTATCTAACTCCTTCTCAGCCTCCCTGATGTTATGCAGCCTTCTCACTGCCTCCTGCAGCTCAGACACCTGCTGCAGGAGGTCCTCCACCTGGGCACACCTTTTGCAGGCAGGTCTGCTGCCTGTCCCTGCCCCAGGAGAAAGGTCTAGGCGCTTCCTGCAGTCTGAGGTCTGCACTGCAGCCTCTCCCTTCAGCAGCTCCGTCTGGGTGGAGGCATTGGCCACCACTGGGGTAGATGGTGCAGACTCCCCAGCCAGAGGGGTGGGCTCTCAGACGAGTGCCCACCATTCTGCCTTGAGGATCAGGTAGGATGACCTGTGCAGATGGTCACAGAACGGTGCCCGGTTGCTGGGTTATGTGTACTTCAAGTCTCCCACTCGGACAGTGGAATGCCCCTCCTTTGAAGAGGCACCCTCCCTGTGCAAACTGCCGTGCCACGCCCTGTTTGCCCATCCGGGTCGCTAGCGCTCCCTAGGGCTGCCTTTTGTGGGAGTGGAGGGTGACCGCCGTTACTCCTGGCCCCGCCCACACCTCGTCAGCCGCTCTCGTGAGAGCTGACAGCTCCTGGCAGGTCTCTGTGATCCCCTGGGGTTTCCCCGGCTCTGTACACCGTGATCCCCGCTCCGCTGCGGAATGCACCTGCACCGGAGCTGACCACCTCTGCGAGTCTCTGACAGGACTTTGAGCAGCCTCGTACATTTTTGACACTTAACACCAAACCCTTTGATCTAATATAAAACATTTTTCTTCCTTTCCCTGTTTATTGAAACTGGCTCTGTGATGGCCTCGAGTTCCACATGAATGAATTCAGTGACTATCCACTAATAAGACTTAATGAAAAAAGGGTTTTCCCCATATCATCATATATACTGCAGAAGTTGGCTCCCTTGGTGAAACTTTGAGCACCATAAGCAGAAGACCAGCAAGGAAAGCTTTGTATCTGGAAGCATTACATATTTCCCAGTTATAAGAAAGGTTTAACAAAAGTGCTATCAATCCAACTTGAATAGGTAGTTATATTATTTCAAGAGCACAAGAGGCATCAAGTTAGGTGTCTAACAATCCCTGGGGAAACAGTCCTTGGGGAAAGTGAGCTGTCTGGCCCTGCCTATCAGCTGGTTGAGATATTCTGCTGGAAATATTAATGGTACAGAGCCAATGCTCCTCAAGGCAGTAATGGGTTCCTTTTCCCTCAATGTGCACACAAAGTCAGGCTCTTGCTAGGAAGCTTAAAAAAGACACACAAGAAAGGTTTAGATGATAGCCAAGTATGTAAATCTATCATTTTATACACAGTTCCTGTCTTCATTTGTGGTCCAATAACCTCAATTTTTTTTCATTTAATCTCATATTTTTTATCTCCTCAGTCGCAATAAACAATGGACAATGTCTTGAATGATCACTGTGAATTAAACTAGAGACTTGGTCCAAGGATTGATTAACTACAACAACTTTTTTTTTTATGACAGCCTGTATGAATCATAATATAAAATGGATTTCTCAGTTCTGGGTGAATGCATGCCAGTTGTGCTCCTTATGTAAAGAATGTGGTCTTAGTTTTGGTAAACCAGTTGACTGGAAACCATGGTATCTGTCTTTTGAAGTGAAATCAATTACATGCTTACTTCAAGCCCTTGTTGGAACAAAGTACTTAAAATGGATGCTTAATTCCATCTCTGTTCAACAGTATATGTATGTTTAACTTTAAGGACATGCTGACTATATCTCTTTTAGAAAAAATCATATTTACCTCAAGGAAGCTAGCAACCAAATATGATACTCAGATCTTTTTTTTTCAAGGTGGGGAATGTTTATTTGCTTTCAGTTTGTAACTTGCTTTCAGGGAAGGTTTCTTGCCAAAAAAGATTTAGGTTGCCACAGAGAACGGTGTTCTAAAAATTACAAATAATACATAGGAGACCAAATAAAGGAAAGAAAACTTTATGTCTAAAAATGTACTGGGCTTCTGAGGGAGTGAGTCAAATTGGAAAAAAATATTCAGACCATCAACTGTTTAAGGGTTAAATAAAAGCATTGTTATTGAATTATAAAGTCTTATGTGATTATAAAAATCTATACAACTTTAAGTTTTTAAATGCAAATAATAGAAATAGTGGTTTTTCTCAATATTCATCTTATGGTGTGTCTGCTGATGTTAAAGTGAATTTGACGTAATGGTAAGTAGTTCAAACAATCTATATTGCTGGAAGCTTTCCCTCACAAACTATTGATTTTCCTACCCCATCTGCAGCATTCTCAGAAACACTTCTCATTCTGTTTACCAATCTGTACAGCTAAAATGCATGGTTTCACACTGTCTAATGGAATTAAGCAGACCTTGGAAGGCAATTTGCTGGAAAACTTGATGTATTTATTTGTAGTTCAAATAAAGTTCAACAAGTCTTATGAGGAGCGGCTGAGGGATCTGGGGTTGTTTAGCCTGGAGAAGAGGAGGCTGAGGGGAGACCTTATTGCTCTCTACAACTACCTGAAAGGAGGTTGTAGCGAGGTGGGTGTTGGTCTCTTCTCCCAAGTAGCAAGTGATAGGATGAGAGGCAATGGCCTCAAGTTGTGCTAGGGGAGGTTTAGATTAGATCTTAGGAAAAATTTCTTCACCGAAAGGGTTGTCAAGTATTGGAACAGGCTGCCCAGGGAAGTGGTGGAGTCCCCATCCCTGGAGGTATTTAAAAGACGGGTAGACGAGGTGCTTAGGGACATGGTTTAGTAGTGGACAGGTACGGTTGGACTTGATGATCTTAAAGGTCTTTTCCAACCAAAAGATTCTGTGATTCTGTGATTAACAGGGAGAAAAACCTTGCTAATTTAGCATAAAACCACAAGGAGTTTTTATTTTGGGAATCTCCCATTTTGTTTGGGGAGAGGCATTGGTGTTACCAAACAAGGACCGTATCCTGAAAGAAGGTAGACAAGCTCAGACTACCTTCACTGCAGACACCTGAAGTTGGTGGAGACCATCTCCCCCTTCTTCATGAACAGTCAGGGTGAGTGGTGAGCCTCAGAAGGTCAAGGTGTGAAATGGCTCTATACAGGGGAGAATGCAGGATGGATGTCCTACTCATGATAGCTAAATTCTTATGGGGTGGGGAAAGAATCATCCTTCTCATGAGAACGTTGTTTCTGTTTGACTGTAGAAATGATAAATAGAATTGTTTTCTTTTAAGAAAATCCTATAGCTTGAATGACCAAAAGGGGAGAATGTCTGCTATGGATGGAGTCTGCATGGTGTTCTGAGCATGGGTCAAGAGTCCTGTTCGATGCTATGCCACTCAGGGCTTCTAGCATCTAAAGGGACATAAGATTATATATGCTATTCTCTTCTTATAGTGTTAGCTCTAATAAATAGAATTTTAAATACCTTGCAGAGTCCAAGTGCCTTTCTTACTGGGATCATAACGAACCACCACCTCCTGGTGGAAAACAAGTATACTGCAATTTTTTTACAAGGGCAAGGGAAAGGTGCCTGGACAAACAACTATCATGGAGTGGTTTTGCCTTTTCCTTGTGTTTTGAGCATGAAGAGAAGAGTATGTTACACTGTGCTTTTCTTCTTTTAGGAAAGATGTCTGTCACAATATTGTATATTTGTGTTATTTATATCTATTTATTTGTTTATATCTATATTTTCTATAGCTATACAATCTGTTATGCAGCTGCAAATTAATTCTGATCTATAGATAGGAATATATAGGCGCATATATACTATTGTTGAGGTTTACAGTGGAAAAGATATAATTGCCTTCTGGGTTGAGAAAGGGACCTTTAAGTAGTTCTATTGCCCAATGGAGATCACACTTTTAACCAAAATGAGCAATAGTTTTACCTATAAACCAAAATCTCNTGAGAACGTTGTTTCTGTTTGACTGTAGAAATGATAAATAGAATTGTTTTCTTTTAAGAAAATCCTATAGCTTGAATGACCAAAAGGGGAGAATGTCTGCTATGGATGGAGTCTGCATGGTGTTCTGAGCATGGGTCAAGAGTCCTGTTCGATGCTATGCCACTCAGGGCTTCTAGCATCTAAAGGGACATAAGATTATATATGCTATTCTCTTCTTATAGTGTTAGCTCTAATAAATAGAATTTTAAATACCTTGCAGAGTCCAAGTGCCTTTCTTACTGGGATCATAACGAACCACCACCTCCTGGTGGAAAACAAGTATACTGCAATTTTTTTACAAGGGCAAGGGAAAGGTGCCTGGACAAACAACTATCATGGAGTGGTTTTGCCTTTTCCTTGTGTTTTGAGCATGAAGAGAAGAGTATGTTACACTGTGCTTTTCTTCTTTTAGGAAAGATGTCTGTCACAATATTGTATATTTGTGTTATTTATATCTATTTATTTGTTTATATCTATATTTTCTATAGCTATACAATCTGTTATGCAGCTGCAAATTAATTCTGATCTATAGATAGGAATATATAGGCGCATATATACTATTGTTGAGGTTTACAGTGGAAAAGATATAATTGCCTTCTGGGTTGAGAAAGGGACCTTTAAGTAGTTCTATTGCCCAATGGAGATCACACTTTTAACCAAAATGAGCAATAGTTTTACCTATAAACCAAAATCTCCAATCTATATATGTTTAATTATACCTTCTAAAAATATGTTTTCCTGTAGCTTCAGTTACTTTCTATTTAGTCTTCTTTCTTTTAGCTTGCTCACAGCCCTTCAGTCTTTCTAGGCTGGCAAATATTTTTCACCCTTTACACATTAATAGGGATGATAGGGAATAGCTGTTTCTCTAATTTTTTTATATTTATTTAAGCAATTCCTTCAGATTAAATATTTTAAAGATGCAAAAGAAAATACTGATGAAGTGTAATGCTAAAACCACTGCATAGTTTTCTTCATGATATCATTTTCATGGAATCTTAGAAATGGTCATTGAAAAGGACATCTGGGGGGGTCTCAGCCCAACCTACTGCAGGACTGTCACCAACACTAGACAAGGACAGTCATGGTGTTGTCTAGCTAAGTACTGAAAACCGCCAAGAATGGAGTTTCCTCAGCCTCCATTAATTCCTTCTAAAACTAAATCCGTGAGTTAGAGATCCAGAGATAAATATGGGTATGTATGTACAAGTCCATGTATCTGTAAGGAATACAGAGCTCTGAAGGTCTTTAACAGAAAGGCCTCAAACTTGACTTCCTCTGTGGCTGAGACAGAAGTTTCTGAGAAGGTCCTTCTTCTTTTTGACATCTGTCACCTGTATACGTGTTTATAGTTCAGAGAGAGGGAATACACAGGCAAATCAATCCTTATGTTTAATTTACTCAAAGTTTTTAGACTTTGCCTTGGTTCTTTATGTGCATGTGTGTGTAAGTAACTTTAAAAGTACATCTGGAGTAGTGGGTGTAGAATTGCAACTTCCAGTTTGTCCATAAACCTGTGCATGCTTACAGAATGAATCACAGCAACTGACTCCCATGAAAGCAACACTGCTTTCCATGTTGCATTTTTCTCCTGCTAATGAGGTTGACACTGCTTAGCACTGCACAGGTGACAAGACAAACAAATATTGCCTGATGATTAAAGACATGATGATTTACCTTTGCTGCAGCTATGCAGTCAGTCTAGTCAGCAGCTCCCTTTAATTTGCAGCATGTTCTGAAAATAAGATTGATAAACAATCACTCTGTGGCTTAAATGCTGTCTTTCACAATTGTGTTGTACTGGGTCAGGCTAGGATGGAGTTAACTTTCTTCATAGCAACCTGTATAGTGCTGTGTTTTGGATTTGTGACTAAAATAGTGCAGATAGCACACCAGTGTTTTGGCTATTGCTGATCAGCGCTTGCACAGCGTCAAGGCCTTCTCTGTTTCCCACTATGCCCCCATCAGCGAGTATGCTGGGGGGGTGCGCAAGAAGTTGGGAGGGGACACAGCTGGGACAGCTGACCTGACCTGAAGTGACCACATGCCATATGGTGTGTTGGTGCTTAGCAAAAAATGCTCAGGAAAAGGAGGAGGAATGGGGGACATTTGTGGTTATGGCATTCATCTTCCCATGTAACCATTACACGTGCTGAAGCCCTGCTTTCCAGGAAATGGCTAAACATCTGCCTGCTAATGGGAAGTAGTGACTGAATTCCTTATTTTGCTTTGCTTATTAAACTGTCTCTATCTTAACCCTCGAGTTTTCCTGCTTTTGCAGGATTCTTTCCCCCATCCCACTGTGGGGGGGAGTGAGGAACAGCCGTGTGGGTGCCTAGTTGCTGGCCAGGGTCAACCCACCACACGTGCATTTTTAATATAGGGGTAGGGCACAATCCTCAGTCTCTTATTTTCTTCCTTTCCGATCCTACCACACACAAAAATGCATCAGGCTAAGATTTAATGACTAACCCTTCTGACTTTCATTTGAGGCAGATAAAAAGTGCTAGTGAGTGTGCCATTGAGACCCACGAGGGGAGCAAACCTTTAAAGGCTTGCCATTTTACCCCATTACTCAGACTTTCATCCAGCTTTTAATAAGTAGCCCTTGTCCTTGTCCTATTCAGCCCTTGTCTGAACAGGCAAGTGGGATGTGCAGGTAGGAATGAACATCTTAATAGTGATGACGATAGAAGGGGAATAGGTTGGGAGTAAGGGAAATATCTTTAAAGTAAAGATAAGCAGTTTATGGTTGACATAAAGAGCAATAGAAGGATTCAAAGAGAGGGAAATGGTCAAAGAGGTGGTTTCAGAAAAATTATCTTTTCAGGAGAATTTTGAATAGATCTGACTGGGTAAAATTTTCCAAGGGTACAGAAAAGGATGCAGAAAAATAAAGATGAAAGGTTGGGAGAGTCTGGACAACGAACTGCAGAGATGTACTAGAAAGGTTGTGTTTATAAAAGCTGTGGAGAAAAAAACCTACATATAAGGGCTCTATTGACCACACCAATTTGGGAGTTGGGGTGTCAGAATCTGACCCTTAAGGAGAAATGAATAGACAAAAGGAGACTGACTTGGTACTGGAATTTTTCAGGTGTTTGCTGAAATTGACAGAAAGACAGAAGGTTGCAAAAAACTAGGAGCTCAAGCACAACAGCTCAAACTGAAGGAGGACTGTCTGCACACAGATTCAGACAGAGTACAGAAAACTCATGACTGAATGCAGGTGGGATCTCCAGAGAATTCTAAAGGAAAGTTAATTAAAAGTAATGGCTATTTAGTAGTGCTGACATTGTGTTCTGGTTTAACCCCAGTAGGCAGCTATGTACCACACAGCCGCTCCACTTCCCTGCTACAGTGGGATAGGAAAGAAAATCAGAAGGGTGAAAGTGAGAAAACTTGTGGGTTGAGATAAAGACAGTTTAATAAGGAAAGCAAAAGCCGCCCGCGCAAGCAAAGCAAAATAAGGAATTCATTCACTACTTCCCATCAGCAGGCAGGTGTTCAGCCATTTCCAGGAAAGCAGGGCTCCATCATGCGTAAGGGTGACTTGGGAAGACAAACACCATCACTCCAAATGTGCCCCCCCTTCTTCCTTCTTTCACCCAGCTTTTAATGCTGAGCACAATGACATATGGTATGGAATATCCCTTTGGTCATTTTGGGCCAGCTGTCCTGGCTGTGTCCCCTCCCAACTTCTTGTGCACCGCCAGTCTACTTGCTGGCAGGACAGCATGAAAAACAGAAGGCCTTGACACTGTGTGTATTGGGTTTGCATGGCAAGGTTTTGGTAGTGGGGGGGCTACAGGGGTGGCTTCTGTGAGAAGCTGCTAGAAGCTTCCCCCATGTCCAGTACAGCCAATGCCAGCCAGCTCCAAGATGGACCTGCCACTGGCCAAGGCTGAGCCAATCAGCAACGGTGGTAGTGCCACTGTGATAACATATTTAAGAAGGAGGGGGGGAAACCTATGCAGCAGCAGCCGGAGAGAAGAGTGAGAATATGTGAGAGAAACAACTATGCAGACACCAAGGTCAGGGAAGAAGGAGGGGGAGGAGGTGCTCTAGGCACCAGAGCAGAGATTCCCCTGCAGCCCGTGGAGAAGACCATGGTGAGGCAGGCTGTCCCCCTGCAGCTCATGGAGGTTAATGGTGGAGCAGATATCCACCTGCAGCCTGTGGAGGACCCCATGCTGGAGTGGGTGGATGTGCCTGAAGGAGGCCGTTGACCCCGTGGGAAGTCCGCACTGGAGCAGACTCCTGGCAGGACCTGTGGACCCGTGGAGAGAGGAGCCCATGCTGGAGCAGATTTGCTGGCAGGACTTGTGGCCCCATGGGGGACCCACGCTGGAGCAGTCTGTTCCTGAGGGACTGCACACCATGGGAAGAACCCATGCTGGAGCAGTTTGTGATGAACTGCAGCCCGTGGGAAAGACTCACGTTGGAGAAGTTTGTGGAGGACTGTCTCCTGTGGGAGGGACCCCATGCTGGAGCAGGGGAAGAGTGTGAGGAGTCCTCCCTTTGAGGAAGAAGGAGCGGCAGAGACAACGTGTGATGAACTGACCACAACCCCCATTCCCTTTCCTCTTGCGCTGCTGGAGGGGAAGGAGGTAGAGAAAATCGGGAGTGAAGTTGAGTGCGGGAAGAAGGGAAGGGTGGGGGGAAGGTGTTTTAAGATTTAGTTTTTATTTCTCATTACCCTACTCTGACTTCTAATTGGCAATAAATTAAACTAATTTCCCTGTGTCAAGTCTTTTTTGCCCCTGACAATAATTGCTGAGTGATCTCCCTCTCCTTATCTCGACCCACGAGCCTTTCATTACATTTTCTCTTCCCTGTCCAGCTGAGGAGGGGGAGTGATAGAGCAGCTTTAGTGGGCACTTGGCGTCCAGCCAGGGTCAACCCACCACACTGTGAAAACACTGTTCAGCAATAGCTACAACATGGGTGTATTATCAACACAGTTTTCATCACAAATCCAAAACATAGCACTGTAACAGCTACTATGAAGAAAATTAACTCTCTCCCAGCCAAAACCAGTACACATTGTGCTTTATTTTTCAATTAAAGTACTGTTATATTTTAAAATGTTTTGCAAAGCCAGGTTACTCATTTCAGTCATAAGTTTCCTGAAAATTTCAATTGCAAAACAGGAGCTTCACTCCCCCTTAGTGTGCTTCTGGGTAAGTATGTATTTAAGCTATGTGATAAAACATGGGAATCAGGCCCGGGCAGTTGGATGTTATATTCCAGCTGTTGAAAGGGCCAATGGGTAAAGGATCTGGAACTCAGAATAAGCATTGCTGCTATAAGCGAGCCTGTGTGACTATGCCTTAAAATACCAGTGACTTAAAGGCTGGATCTCCTGACAAACTTGATAGACATTGTTATGTCTCAGTTGCCTCTTACTCATGCTAAAAATCTAGCCATGTGGACATGGGAAAGAAGAGGACTCCAAAAGCCATAGAAGAGTAAACGAAACTATCATGAAATGCAGTGTGAACACACAGGCAGAGTTGCCATGACCACTCCATGTAAAACCCAAACTTGAATTAGAGGGAGAATGAAGAATTTGTTTGCATGCAACTGAATCTCTTTGGAATACTGCATTCTCTTAATTTACTTCCAACAGCCAGATTCTTCTCCATATGTAGGCAAGTCTCATGTAAGTGAATTCTTTAAAAATGTCTGAAGCCCTAAACTTCTTCATCATATAATTTTTAAACATCACTTTCACTTATTGCATTGTCAGCATATTAGGGGTGTTTTCCTTATCACATTCCAGCTGTGCCTCCTGACAATCTTAAATAGAAAAGGAAGTAAATCTGAAAGACAGAGAAATGGTTTTTTTAATAATGTTAATACTTCTTTTGTGTGTGGAGGCTATTGTATTTAGAAAAATAATGTGATAAAGAGGGTGTTTTATTTAGAATAATAATTAATAAATAATAGAATTTATAATAAGCATGAGGGCTTTGGACATAAACAGAATACTAATTTTGAAAACAATATTTATTCTGAATAAATGTTTTTTGGCAGTTGTGGTGGTGGGTTGACCTTGGCTAGCTGCCAGACCCCCACCCAGATGCTCTCTCACTCCCCCTCCTCAACAGGACAAGGGGAGAAAATAAGATGAAAAAGCTTGTGGGTTGAGATAAGGACAGAGAGATCACTATCAATTGCTGTCACAGGCAAAACAGATTTGGGGAAAATGAATTTAATTTATTGCCAATTTAAATATAGTAGGATAGTGAGAAACAAAGACAAAAAGCTAAAAACACCTTCGCCTCACCCCCACCCCCTTCTTCCCAGGGTCAACTTCACTCCTTCATTCCCGACTCTTCTACCTCCCTTCCCACCCCAAGCGATGCACAGGGGATGGGGATTGGAAGGGTTGCAGTCAGTTCATAACAGATCATCTCTGCCACTCCTTCCTCCTCACACTGTTCCCCTGCTCCAGCGTGAGGTCCCTCCCACAGGGTACAGTCCTTTCCAAACTGCTCCAATGTGGATCCTTCCCACGGGCTGCAGTTCTTAAAGTACTCCAGCATAGGTCCTCTCCACAGGGTACAGTTCATCAGGAACAGACCAATGTGGGTTCCCCACAGGCTGCAGTTCCTGCCAGAAAACCTGCTACTGGGTAGGCTCCTCTCCACAGTCCGCAGTTCCTACCAGGAGCCTGCTCCAGCATGGACTCTCCACGGGCTGCAGCTTCCTTCAGGGCATATATACCTGCTGTGGCATGGGGTCCTCCACAGGCTGTAGGGTGGATATCTGCTCCACCGAGGACCTCCATGGACTGCAGGGGAAACACATGCATTGCCATGGTCTTCTCCACAGGCTGCAGGGGAATCTGCTCTGGCGCCTGGAGCACCTCCTCCCCCTCCTTCTTCACTGACCTTGGTGTCTGCAAGGTTGTTTCTTACACATTTTTTCTCACTCCTCTCTCTCACAGCTGGTGCACAGTATTTTTTTTACCCTTTCTTAAATATGTTATCACAGAGGTGCCACCAGCTTCACTGACTGGTTCAGCAGTGGGTCTGTTTTGGAGCTGGCTGAAACTGCCTCTGTTGGACATGGGGGCAGCCCCTGGTCTCTTCTCACAGAGGCCACCCCTGCACCCCCCACCCCGCTACCAAAACCTTGCCATGTAAAACCAATACAGCAGTATTCAGACTTTTGGATGGATTTCACTTCGATGTTATTGGTGGAATCAGCTTTTCCTTTTTCACCTTCATTAAAGCAAATATTACTTTTTCAAGTGACATTTAACTCAGATGGTTTCTTGCACGCCTATTGCCAAATGAGGTCATAATGTGGTTCACAGACAAGAGACCTACTAAAAGAAAAACCTACAATAATATTCTTTAGTCAGAAATACCTATTTAAAAAAAGAAATATTTTTGTCACTCTAATTATAGAGGATGGCAGCAACTTTAACTTGGTCTTAATAGTGAGCATAGCATAATGGGCTGCATTATTTTTACATTTTTGTGAGTTTGCTACCACCCAAGGACTGTGGTATTTAGGTAAGATGCTGTTGTGGTCCTGACCAGAAGACTTTTGTACATCGAGGAGTTAGTGATCCGCATAACAATTAACCTGAGCAGGCCCAGGCCTGTGCTGTGCTGCACATACAGATTGGCCTTCAGCCATGTGTTGTGCTGCACAAATTCCTTGGCTGAAGGATAAATTTAGCCAGTTGATTTTAACAGAGGATCCCGTAGGCAGCTTCTACTTGGTAAAGGCAATTATGCCACCTGCGTGTCCTTGCCTTTATCTGAAAGTGCAGCAAGAAGATCTCATGTGAACATCCTTTAGGAATAGAGTTGTTTTCTACTTTTTGTTTGACAGTAGAAATGACAGCAGAAATGATGAATAGAGTTGTTTTCTTTTAAGACAATCCTATAATAGCTCAAATGACCAAAATGGGGTAACCCTTCCACAAATGTGATCTGCACAGTGTGCTACACCCTGATCAACAGGGGGCCTGTTCAATGCTGCACAGCTTGGGGTTCCCATCATCCAAAAGGACATAGGATTATCTATGCTATCCTCACCTTCTTTATAGTGTTAGTTCTAATAAATAGCATTTTAAATGATACTTTACAGAGTCTGAGTGCTTTTCTTACTGGGATCATAATGGACCAGCACTTCCTGGTACAAAATAGATGCACAGAAAAAAAAACAGCTAAGATTTTGAAAATTGTGAACTTTTGTTATTGTTTTTATTAGTAATATAGTTGACAAGACTATGTCTGACTCTTAACATTGTGGTCATCAGAAACTGTTCTAAGAGGAGTAGATTCTCAGCATAAGATCTTTTGTGTTTGTTCAGAGTTCTCAAAACTAAACTATTCCTTACAAGAATAAAAATATTTCTTTGTAAATTCAGAACATTTTCTTGATGTATTATAGAGTGCATTTCTTATACACTGCAGTTAAATAAGTCTACCCAAAAAATACTTTAAAATCTGGTCAGGATTTGGAGGATCTATTTTCATAGATATTTTCTTTTCCTCCAGCTGTTATTGGTATTTTCATATTTTTTTTTAATCTGGGGTTAATTTTACCTCATAGGAAAGTCCAAGGTAGTAAATTTGATTTAAATGCTCTTGTGTAAACCTCAGAATGTATTTAGCTTCCTCTATGTTATTCTTGTTAAATTCAGGACAATTAATGACCTAGCCAGAAAGAGAGGTATAGGGTATCTGCTGTCCCTTTGAACTGGTGATTGGGATTTTAGGAAACAGCATGGAAGAAGACTTGTTATTTCCAGTTTCTTCTGCAAGTGTGTCCAGCAATGTGCAGTTCATCCATGGTGTGAACACAGCAAACTTTACTCACCCCCCCCCAGATCAGCAAAGATAAACTGCTCCAGCAATAGGGTAATAAGATGATTCTACTTGTTCAGGGTCTGATGTTGCAGTCAGTATCCAGCTCTTAAAGCTTAGAAGCAAGCCATTGAAAGACTTACTGTGAACAGCAAACTTTCCTATTAACCTAGGTGAGTTTATTGTTTTGGTTGTTTGCGGTCTGAACCATTGCTGCTGGTTCCCAAAGATCATACATCTTACAGTTAGGTATGCATGAAAAAGATGGGGATTGGGTCTATTTAACAACTCTGATCCTGTCTAATTTTAATTAGTAATAAAATCTGATTCTATCAGAAATCTGGTGTCTAATCCACTGTGCCTTGATCATGCAGGAATGTATCTGCACAAAAATTGTGACACTTAAACGTCATGAGTTAACACAGTGCAAATGATTTTGTTTCATTTCAGTGAGTAACATTAGAGAAGGAAAAGTTAGTCTTCGCAAATACCTTGTTGCTAGCTCTGAAAAATATCAGCTACAACAAGCAAACCACTTTCATGTGGAAAAAAAAATAAAACAACCCTTGAAGAGTCAGAGTACTATTTTATAACACTTGCGACTTGCAGAGTGTTCTAACATGTCTCTTTGTACTCCAGTAAACACCGGGTTAGAGACCGTCATCTTTACTCACATCAGCAAACATCAGTCATATACAAAAGACTTCATTTGAAATTGAAATGTAGGCTATACTTGAACCCTATAAATTCTCTTTACCTTTCGGAAAAGCAGTAGGGACTTTTAGGGACCAACTTTACAGTACCTAAAATGTCCGCTCCATCATTTTTAAGATAAAAAGGTAATCATTTAAAAAAGTTTTTTTCTTCTTTTCATTTATTTGTATTATAAATTCAATCAAGGATTATTTATTGCACTGTACCCAAGTATCTCTTGGCAGTTTGTGAATTTCCTTTCCTTACCAAACTGCCTCTTTCCAATATATATTAATGCCAGACCAATACTCTCTGACCAGGTTCTTTTAGATATTCCATGCATGAAGGGTGTAAAGTTTAATATCAAATTTACTTATTTGAAGATAATTGATGTTACATGGGATTTTTTATTTAGCAGATTGATCCAGCAATATACTGCAAACACAATACAAATGTAAGTTACACTTAGAAAAAGATAGCTATTGCAATACACAGTTCAATCACAATACCAATGTGATCCCCATTACTGGTCACTATAATTTGCTCACTATCATGACGCTGGGCATCCCCAGTCACTAGGAAGGAATACATGTGTTGAAACCAGCTCAAGCCCGTTGCTCTTTTTGAAATTCTTTTGTTAGCTGTTTAGTTTTTATACTCTCTGTTGGGCTGAGTCATGTATTCACTCCCCCCATGCTGGTCTGGCTAACTCAGGGAGAAAAAACATTTACACCACCAGTTGATCCACTTAGTTGTGATGTAGTCAGTTGATGCACTCAAAGGCTACCCTCTGGTCCCCTTCATGTTGAGATAAAGTTAGATTTCTTTGCATCAGCTGTGGTCAGTTACACCCTGTATTATTCCCTGAGCTTCACAGGCACATCGCCCTTGACCATCTCCTCTGATCCTTCTTCATAGAATCATAGAATGGTTTGGGTTGCAAGGGACATTGAAAGATCATCCAGTCCAACCCCCACTGCCATGGGCAGGGACATCTTTCACTAGATCAAGTTGCTCAAAGCCCTGTCCAACCTGACCTTGAACACTTCCAGTGATGGGGCATCCACAACTTCTCTGGGCAACCTGTTCCAGTGTCTCACCACCCTCACAGTAAAGAATTTCTTCCTTATGTCCAATCTAAATCTACCCTCTTTCAGTTTAAAACTGTTGCCCTTTGTCCTGTCACTACAGGCCTTGGTAAAAAGTGTCTGTTGCCCCCCCCTCCCCGTACTTCACTGCACTGTCTCACACAAATTACAAAATGGAAGAAAAATCACTCAGGAAGCGAAAACAGTAGGACATTCCCCATCAAAAGGTAGACCGAGGGAGATAACATTTAATGTTGATCTTTTAATACTTTTGATACCTGAGCACATTGGCTTCTAGTGCTTAGCATGTTGTGGTAAATAATAATGTGCTACCTCTATCTTTCCAAACCTGTTCTTCTCATCCATGCTCAAATACAATTCTTTGATGAATGACTATAATCCCAGAATCTTTTTTTCTAAACAATTCCAGTTTGACTTTTCTCACTTTACTCTGAAAGAGCAAACTATACTTTTTCTGGCTTGTATATTGTTTATGGTAACAGATCATATACTCTTCTCAGTTACATGTAGGTGACTTCATTGCCTTTACACTCTTTCTTCAGTTAACAGTGTTGTACAGAGGGAACTCAGGACAGAATTTTCTCTACAGTGGAATCCCAGTGAACAGTTCCATCAATGACAGGCCAAACCCACTAGATTTGTGCTCTCTCTCCCAGAACTAAATAGACTTTATCATATTAATAGAAATAAAAATGTATTCATAGCAGTGAAGTAAGAAGCTGTTATGACTTTATATATGCATATGCGCGGTCAAATGTAGCATAGGAAGGAGCTGAGGAAAGGTTTTTCAGAGCAGACAAACACTTGAGTATTTCCTATTTAGCTCAGGCTTCGGAAAGAGAAGAAATCCATATAATCCATGGAATATAAAAAGTATTAGGAAGGCTTACACTGTGATTTTCAATGATATGTGAGATCTAGTTCTTTTCCTTTAGCAACTTCTGTCAGCCTTCTCTGGTCTGCTTGTGAAATCCATCCTCTTACATATGTATCAGGACTTGTGAGAATTCAAAACAGACCCTGTTACTCAGTTTAAAAAGTATCAGATGCATCTTAAGGAAGATAAGTCTTCAGACAACATCAGATTCTCTGATTCTGACTTTGGGAACTAATGAGAACAATCTTTGTTTTATAGCACTGACTAACAGGAAGAACACAAATGTGTAAACCTCAACAGTTAGATACTGATTTTTCACTTCTGCTTTCTCTCCTTAGAAGGTGAAAACAATCAAATTCCATTTTTATATGTTCTTAGGGTACAACAGAAAAATTTTATTTCAGGTGTCTCTTGTTCACAGTCTCTTACACACTTTGGCCATAACTTCTGCACTGCTGTGCCTACTGTGGTGGATGATCCTGCAAGATTTTTGTCTTGGCAGAGATTACAGCCCACAGACAAAAGTCAATGCATGAAACACTTGTGGAGAATGTAAGGGTATGTGGAAGGAGAGTGTCTGCTCCTTTAAGGGTATCTGGTCAAAGGAGCCATAAACAAGAACATACAGCGATAAACCAGACCAACACAGGATAAGAACAAACCTGGTCAGTCCCACTAATTGGTAAGGATATGTGGAGTGTGATGATGTTTATTTTTTCAGTTGGGAGGATAAGGAAAGGGAGGGAGACAGACAAATGGAGTCATAAAACCTGACCAATTAGCATTAACAAAGACAATAGCCAGTAACAAACCTGGTCAGTCACACTAATTAATGGGCTATCAAGAAACGGCAGGCATACCGGGACTTTGCAACTGAATGCAAACCTGAGGGTCCAGCATGTTGCAGGGGGTCGGTGGAACTATGCCAACTGATGAGGCAATGTGCAGGGGAAGGGGGAGCAGGGAGGAACAAAAACGGGGTAGAGAGAAAGGGGTATAAAAGGGGCTGGTCGCATGTAAAACGGGGCCGGTCGGTACGCTTCTTTGGCTGAGCCCTGTGCCTGATCACTGCAGTCTGTCCTATCTTCTCATATCTTATTAAATCTTTTCTTAACTATCTCTTTACGTAATCTCATTCTCTATCTCGTGTATATGTGTGCTGCAAGGGCTAAGCGCCAGCTACTGGTGAGACCAGCGCGAGTGGATTTGGGGCCAGCTACTGGAGTCAGACCGGAGGTGTGGGCACCCCGCAGCCTGTGGTTATCAGCTACTGGAGTGAGTGGGGGGTGTCTGCCTGCAGCCGCTGGGGATGGAACTGTATGTCCTGAAAAACAACTACTGAGGGGGACTGGTGTGAGTGAGGGGCTCAGCACTGGCAGCTGGAGCAGGACCTCGGGTCTCAGCCTGTGTGCCTGGTGCTGGCTTCCGGGGGAGGACCCGAGTGTTGTGTATCTTCCCCAAACCTGGTGTGCATGGGGGTGTGGGTGTGCAATTCACTAACAAACTTCAAGCTGGACTAGCCGGCAAGTAGGAGGCCCTGGGTCTGGGCAGGGGTATCAGGTGGGCAAGGGTCAATGCTGATATGCCCAGGGGGACTTGTGAATGTGGAGTGCCTGTGGGATGATTGTGTGAGTGCATGCGTGTTTGCTAGCTAGCATCAAGCTAGACTAGCTGGCTAGTAGGAGAATCATGAAGCAGGATAGAGGGCCTGGGATCTGGGCAGTGGTATTGGAAAGACAGGGGGGCTGTGCTGGTATTCAGGGGATCCGTGAATGTGCATATGTTTGTGACTCTAGAGAGTGTTGTATATGTGTCTTCACTAGTGACCTTCGATCTCTACCAGCCAGAGAGGAGGAAGGAGACTTGGCTGTCTATGGTTATGTTTTATGTGAGTCCTATATGTAGGTGCTGTTAAAGGCAGCACCTTGTCAGTGGCAGTCTGTGTAGTCAACCATGTCAGTGTCATCATCTGTGTCAGTGTCCTCTGTGTGTGTCTCTGGGATACGTGCTAAGCTTTGCTACTGGTTGAACCTGCAAACAGGAAAGCAGCAGACGCATCCCTCAGCCTGGCCAGAGACCCTGGCTCCCTGAGAACACTGGGATGAGCTCCAGTGGCCGGGCAGGAGGGAGTCCTGAGCCGGAGCTGCTGAAGGAGGCATTGTTATCTTAACATCCCTTAACAGAGAACATGGGTGATGCCTTGTCATATTATTTCCACCAGCTAATCTGGCTGTTGTAGTGTTGGCTTATAATGGACTTATAATGGATAATTCTTGCAGAAGCTGTATTAATCACCTAGTTTCTACTTGTTTTGACAGATTTCTGCTTCCCTGAGCAGCTCTCCTCACCTTCAAACCCTAGTGTGAATTAGCCTTCATCAATGGCCGGTACTTCAGATATTTCTCATCAACTCTTTGCAGCATTGCACAAGCACTTTCCCGTGTTACCCTGTGTCACAATCCAAACTGGACTGTCCAGGGAGGATTATGGCAGTTCTGTGATTCCCTTGGGCTAAATTAAGGTGAAATGACACCAAAAGATTGATTAAACACTTCATTGATGGCAAAAAAACAACCTGAACCAGGAAAGCGCAACAATAGGCAATATGGGTTCTAACTGAAATACTTATAAGAGGAAAGGAAAAGGAAGAAAAGGGGGGAGAGAGAGAGAGATATCACCACCCTTGGATCCCGCGATGTCGATGGTAAACGTGGCAATCCTCCAGTAGTGGGCATGCATGTGGCAGTCCTCCGGTGGTGGGCGTGCTGCTCTTCTAGCGCAGGGCCGCCGGCAGCGCCGGCAGCGGCCCCGGGTGGGAGAAGCAGGTCCGGAGCAGCAGCAGCGTGGAAGCCTCCGGTGGTGGGGGGCACGCACATGGCTCCTCAGAGTTGTGTCTTTTATAGGCTAGTCCCCGCCTCTAGTCTCGCCCCCTTGAAAACTTGTTCCAGAATGTTCTTCATCTTCTGCGCAGGCGCCAATGTGTGTAGGGGGTGGTCGTGAGGGGTCTTTCGGGTGGTGGTGAGCCCCTTCCCCAAATGAACTCTGTATGACCTCCAGCCATACATAGTGAGCTGCTAGGCACATCCTCCAACGCGCCTCCCGGCTTCTCCCTGTGTCTCAGTGGTGCTATGCAGACCCCAATTTGTTGCTATGGAGACCTTAACTTGTCTCTATGCAGACCTTAACTTGTCCCCCCCAATGTTTGAGACATTAACTCTTTCAGTCTCTCACACCCTGACACTTAATGTGTCCTAAAATTTCATTTACTTTTTTCGTGACTGCATTCTATGAATGTGATTCACTAAAATATCCAGTTGTTTTCAGTTGATACAGCTGGTAGCAGAATTTTTTCTAATTAATTCCAGTGTGCATCACTTTGTACTACTGTACTACTCAGTACCTTTCTCATCACTCCTGTATTCAAGATGACTGGAATGCAAGTGTCTTGACACTGCAATGCCCAGTCCTCCCCTTTACTGATGAAGTCCTCCAGCACCGTGTCATCATCAAAAGACATTAGAAGTCTCCTTTCTGTGCTGAAGTCATTGAAAATTAGATCAACTAAGTTTGGTTCCACAGCAAGTAACACCTCTAGTCAACTCCCTCTGATGAAATAGTTCTTTATCAAACAGGAAGACCAAGTTAATTTAAGGCAATCTACATTTGATAATATGTCATTGTATTCTTATTATGATACAAAAATTCGTGGATACTATCCTTCAAAGTCC
>VYZW01008928.1:0-12736 GCA_013401315.1 Balaeniceps rex
CCACCTCAGGGGGCTGAATACCCTGGGGATGACTGGTCTTACGTTGCCTGTTTGCAGAATTGAAGACTGACTTTGCTCTAGCGTGACTGTTTTCCTACACCAGGTTCTGGCACTGTGCTGATCCTCTCCTCCTCCCTGAGTCTTGTCCTGAAGACTTTCTGCAGCCAAAATCTCCATCATTTCGTAGATGCTGAGAACATTGGTGTGCCACTGATGCATGTTGCACCTGCCTTATGAATGCTCTTCGTGGTTCTGTTTGGCCTGTTTTGGAAGAAACACAGTAGAATGGAAATGGCACAGGGGTGCCACAGAGGATGATCAGAGGTAGGGAAATAATTTTGTAGAAACAACTACTTAGGCTAGGAGTCTTCAGCCTGCAAAAGATAAAGCTGAGAGGAAGTGTGGTACAGGCATATAAAATAAGTTGGGTGGAAAGGGGAAGTAGTGATCAGCTGTCCGGCACCCCTTCCAATACAAGGGCTAGGGGGAGTCAAGTGAAGTTCAAGTGGTGCAGGTTTAAAGCAAACAAAGGGAGATGGTTCTTCACACATAGTGCTGTTAAGCTGTGAAATTCCTCAACGCAGGATGTTGATGCTAAAAATGTGTGTGTTTTCAAGGGAAGACTGGAGATGTTAATGGAAAAGAAAATCTATCAAAGGCTATAACCACAAAAAACATTTCCTTTTGGGTCAGGTAGTCCCTGAGCCTCCATGTATTCAAGTCGGGGCAAGGATTGTTTCTTGCTTGCTTTATTCTTGAGCTGTCCTGTAGGCCTCTTTCTGACTACTGTCAAAGCCAGGATACTGGGTGAGATTGCTCTTTGGTCTGACCTGGTGTCATTGTTTTTGTGTTCTTAAGCATCTCAGCAATGACCTTCAGGAATATAAAACAGAGAAAATAAGTGTGGCATCTTTCTAGAGGATCATGGCAAATGCACAGGCTGTGTAGTTAAGTTTATAGTATTGTAAACCAGAGGCTGTTTCAGTATTTCAAATAAAAGTCCACTGGGTCAAATGCTGTCCTGATAGACAGGACAGCACAACACTGAAATCCTTCAAACTGACAAGGGAAGTAAGCCCAAATCTCTCAACACTTCTCACTTCTGTACTATGTGAAAGATGGGCAGCACCACCCCCATTTTTTGAAGGGGTCAAATATTTCAGTATTTCACTAGCTTGTTTAGCAAGAACCTGCCAGATGGGAGACTTTGGTGGGAAGAGATGCTTATAATCAAGTGTTGGGTCAGTAAGAGTGGAGAAATGCGATATGCCTGGGTGTGTAGTTCTAACACACCAGGAAGTTAAGGTTCAAAAACAAATATAAGGTTTTGTATAGTTTAGGTGCCAGCTGAATCTACTCTCACTTCTTATTTTCTTCATATCTTTCTATTTACATACTTAGTCCCTATCCATACTTAACTTTCAGCATTTAGTTTTATTTTATCTAGCTGTTTTTTCTTCTAACCTCATTTTACCTGTACTCTCATACGTATTTCATACAATCATTTTAGCATAATAGCAGTTTTGCAATGTTTGTAAAACTGGTTTGAAATCTGATGGAAATGCTAGAAGTTTTCTGCGTATGTTCAGACCATAATTTTTCAGTTAGTTTTATACATTGTGATGTTATTTTTGAACATCGGCCACTGTCCTGCAAGCCTAAGAGGTCAATATGAACTAAATATGGAGGAAAAAAACAAGAAAACGTTGCCCCATAAGATAAATCTGAACCATTGACTATTAAAAATACTTTGGTGTAGATGGTATCCACTTAAAATCAATTTCTGGTGATGGAAATAATGTTAGCATACTACTTCTCATTTTACAGTGTTCCTTATGACAAGTTAGAGAAAGCATTAGAGTTGTCTCAAATTATTATTTTATTGCTAGCTATTCTACTGTTCATTAATAATCTGGAACTTCCTGCCATGAAGAAATACTTTAATTTTAGAAAATGTCAGAGGAGTGAAATTTGAAGCAATTCTTTTACAGGAGTTGGCTTTCTACATGGCAGTTGACAAATGATACTGTGGGATAATTTTTTTTTTATATACGTGGAAGTTAAAACCATTCATGAATATCTCAGGAGATTATTCTCATTTAGGGCATTTAATTTCTTCAGTCAGATTCAGAGCACTCTTTAAAAATGATAACTTGCTCCATAATACAGCTGAGGTTTTAAATATAGTATATGCATTTATGCACTTTATATGAATATGCTCTTCTGTGCCTTAGCATTTAAAAATCACAGGCACAGAACAGGATTGCAAAGGTCATTTATGTATAATCTTGTCATAATATACCTTGCAACATGGTGTCAGTCTGGAATCCTGCCTCCACAATTTCAGCTGGCACAGTTATAAGGAGTCATTTGCCTGCCACTGTGTCATAGGTGCTAAACTAAATTGCAGCATGATTGTGTTTGCTTCCAGTTAAGCCTAGATAATATGAAATGAGCTCTGCGTCAAAAAAACCCAAAAAAACAAAAAACAACAACAACAAAAAAACCCCAAACAAACAAAAAAACCCCCCTAACTATTGTTATCATCTAAATAACTTAAGAAGCTTGTGGCTATACTAGGATTAAAACCAAGACTTCTTGAATCCCCTTTTTCTCTGTTCTTTCCTCTCTGAGGTCTGTAAAGCTACCTGGTTTTGCAGACTCTCCGTTGCTGCACTGATACTGCCCTTTGTGTCTACTAAACGGGATTATATAGTCTGCAGTTTCTGGAGTCAGCTACTTTCCAACAGTAATCACTATGTTTTTAAACAGATGAAGAGGGCATTTAATTAAGATGAAAATTCGTTGACGTAAAACATAATCTGAATTTATCAACTGAAAGTGTGAAAATTGCTTCTTTTGATGCTAATGACACAGTTTATATTGATTTAAGTAGAGCCTTTATCTGAGATCGTTTGTGGGTTTTGGGAGGGCGGGGGGGTGGTTTGGTGGTGTTTGGGGTTTTTTTGGTTTCTTTTAAATGGAGGTGATCAGAAGACAACAATTCTTTTCTATGGCTATTGTAAGACTTTTTTTTCTGCAATGAGAAATCCATTTGAAGTGTTCTTGCCTGTTTTGAAAATGTCAGTCACTTTTCCTTCTTCCAGAAAATGTAGCTGGAGAACTTGAACTATCCAATTTTAACGCTGCTGTATCTTCACTATATGATCCAGTGGCAGAATCATTTCACCTAAAGCTTCTGATGGTCTCTAGTCTATAATTCTAAAATACTTGCATATGAAGGAAATAATTACACATCAAAAGCAATGGAAAGAGATGCAGTTTTGCTACCTGATTTTAGTATGACACTGCTAAGGTGGGCATATTTTCCTTCTTTTAATGTGTATTTCATTAAATAACTAATTTACTTCAATCACTGTAATCCATTGCTGATGGCACTGGGAGGTCTGAAGGCAGGCTTTTTTTTTTTTTTAAAGCATTCTTAAGATGAGCGCATAATTACTGTGGAAAATAAAGATATGCATCTAAAGAAAAGATCCAATGACACAGCTGTAGTTCCATACTAAAATCTTGTAGATGTGGAATTGCACTAAAATGAAAAATACTTCAGAATCGATTGCAGAGAATTCTAGTAATTTAGATGATTTCTTAAGATTGCTATCAATAAATCTGTTCCAGTCATACTAAAGCTGAGAGCACAAATGTTTGTCATACAAGTAGGGGATTTTTATTCTTTTTACTCAATGGATGTGTGTGAAGTTGAACTATTATGACGATGAATCTTGAATTCCTTTATTTCTGCAGTACTATCCAAAATAGACATATCTTTAATCTCTGGAATCTAGCCTAAGGGTGTCACTGCAAATTGTAGTTTAGGTATTTTGAAACATTAGTTGCAGGTATCATTCTGAAAATAATTTGCCTCTTTTCTACTGCTCTCTTATACCAAAATTTACTGATATTCTCCTTCCTTTCTGCCTTGTATTGTTAAAAGAAAAGCTAGAAGAGCAGAAGATAAAAATAATATGTGCATGTGTTAGTCAATGAAAGATTTCTATCTCCAAAGCCAAATAATTTGAGTTGGAAAATCTAGAAATCCATGCATTGTATCCTTATAGTTGAAATAATTCCAAATCGTACATTTGCAAAACGCCCATAACGTATTTTCTGAGTTCAAGGTCAAAATCAAACCAAGATATGGGAGAAGAAATCAACTAGCATACTGGTAAGAGTAGCAAACATACACCATACTTACTCAACTAGCCAGTGCTTGATTTATCATTCTGTCAGAAATTTCTCCAAGAGTATTAATGAAGATAGCCATACAACATGAGTAGATTATCTGTGACACATACAGTCAAAATTTATACCAAACTGTTTCATATTTCTTCTACACCTCTATCCCATATCGATGATATCAGCTAGAACATAGAAGAGGAGTTGAGGTTTCACTGGAGGAAATAGTTACATACTCATACAGTAGAACAGAGTTAATGCATTGTCTTTGCAGTGAATTTCATTCATAGTCATCGTGCAATTTCATCATATCAGTGCAATGAAAACAATAACTTACAATTTAGTGGATAACCCGTAAAAATTCAAAGGGTCAAACAAGATGTTTCATGTGTTGCATTATTGTCTTTGCTCTTATAGATCAAAACTTTGTTCAGAGTTAAATTATGACATGGGAATGAGAGAATGCATATTCTGCATAGAGCTGAAGATTAATGGGGTTTCAGCTAAACACTGGAGAAAGTAATCTACTCCCAAGAATATCACGTAAGGCTAATGGTTGCCTAGCATTGTTGAAGACAGCTTTGTCTGAAACAGTAGAGGAATTGGAATAGCTGCGGTATTTTCTGAGCTTTAAACCAGGGCAAACTTCTGTTTTAGCCACTACTGGTCATGAGCAGAAGTGAGTATCGTGCTTTCTCTTGGTTTGAGGTGCCTGTTGAGTAATAAGCTGGGTTACAAGCAAGATGGTCAACATACTGGCTTAGTTCCCTTGTTTGTTTACTGCCACTGCAAAGAAATATCACAGCCTCATGTCATGTCCTCTTAAGTTGTGTACAGTGAAGGCAGGTACTTTTAAGTATTGAAAAGAAAAACAATGTTTCCTTTGCACTTAGGTTTTCATAATAATGACATTTTGAAAATAATACCGTTCTAGTTTTAAGATGCTTTTTGTTTTAAATCATGCCAGTCTTGAAGTATGACTATCTCAAACAGAATATATTGCTGCTGTTTGTCTGGTCCAATATACTAGAGCATGTTCTATCCATTCTTTGTATATTTATAAGGAGCTTTCTTCACCCACACAATTCTTTTATGCTACTCATAGAAAAAGTTGCTGGGAGATCTTAAGTTTCATTTTCAAGTCTGAACGGACTAATAAATCCATGCTCACATCTGGATATTAGGTGGGACTGTGAAGTGAAATCTGGTAATACTAAACAATAAATACTAGAATGAATACTAGGATTTTAAATTTATCTAATTTTGAAAACTTACAAATGCTGTATTTTCCAACATACCCCAGTGTTTAAATACAGTATTGCATATCGCTGGGAGTTGAAGTCCTTGACAGCTGGGAAAATATGTCTGCCTCGACAGGCTGGAAGAAAGCCGTCAAGTGATGTGGTGTAAGTGTGTTTCCAATGTGGAGATTTCTGCATACAGCCCCTCCACAGGTTGTTCCAGCCCTGGCTGAGAGCTGTTTCAGAGCAGGTATTATCAGCCTTTTGTTTGACAAGAGGGAGGAAAAATCTAGCACCCACGACTGGGGAGAGTAAATGAGCAAAGTTCTCTGTAGCATTTAATATAATTACAACAGCAGTGAGCCAGCAGTGTGCGCTTGCAGCCCAGAAGGCCAACCGTATCCTGGGCTGCATCAAAAGAAGCATGGCCAGCAGGTCGAGGGAGGTGATTCTGCCCCTCTACTCGGCTCTGGTGAGACCCCACCTGGAGTACTGCATCCAGCTCTGGAGCCCTCAGCACAAGAAGGACATGGAGCTGTTGGAGCGAGTCCAGAGGAGGGCCACGAAAATGATCCGAGGGCTGGAGCACCTCTCCTACGAGGACAGGCTGAGAGAGTTGGGGTTGTTCAGCCTGGAGAAGAGAAGGCTGCGGGGAGACCTTATTGCGGCCTTTCAGTACTTAAAGGGGGCCTATAGGAAAGATGGGAACAGTCTTTTTAGTAAGGCCTGTTGTGACAGGACAAGGACTAATGGTTTTAAACTAAAGGAGGGGAAATTTAGGCTAGATATAAGGAAAAAATTTTTTACAATGAAGGTGGTGAAGCACTGGAACAGGTTGCCCAGAGAGGTAGTGGAGGCCCCATCCCTGGAAACATTCCAGGTCAGGTTGGACAGGGCTCTGAGCAACCTGATCTAGTTGATGATGTCCCTGCTCACTGCAGGGGGGTTGGACTAGATGACCTCTAAAGGTCCCTTCCAACCCAAAGCATTCTATGATTCTATGATTCTAACAACAACAAAAAAACACTGGGGAGGAGAACCCAAGCAGTGGCTTCTATCTCTGCCTACTTTAACTTTTTATCTGTGAAATATAAAATACCAAGTGACAGGAAAACATCATAAAAGATGAATTACAAAGTAACTCAAGAAGCATAAAGCATTTATATACCTTAGAAATAGCCCCAAGCATGAAGCCTGTCTATATAAATAAATCAGTGGTATTTTTCTTAAACCTAAATTTTAAAACACAGGATGGTGGGGAATCATGCCAAAATTTTCCATTTACATTGCCTGAAGTTAGGTATTTAAGAGCCCTATCTAGTGGGCTGCTTTCTGGAAGTTTTGAGCTGTGCAGCTCTCATTAGATTGGTCAAATGTACAATTTCAGCATTCGGTGCCATCCAAAACTTACTTAGAACTTGATTTGAAGAAACATCAGAATGTAGCTTGCAGATGCCAATTATTGAGTAGGAAAAATAGTTTAAGGATCTGCTAGACAGTATTTAGACATGATTGGCTCTGTTTCTCATACATCTTTTTTAATTATTATGAGGGGACCTCCAGAAACAATGGTTGCATATATGTTCCCCCTGAAACTTAAGAATATTTAAATATCTTTCCAAATAGGCCCATGATTAAACAAACAATGAGATGCCAAATAAAGTGAACGTTGCTATATAGACTTTGCTCAGTCATAGATTTACCTAGAAAGGTACCTAATTTCTTCATTTTGCTTCCCTCTTCATTCCCCTGTACAGCTTTATGGAAAACTTCCTGTATTAACCAGAGCTCTGTAAAATACAATACTTCATCAAAAGATATTGTTCATTTCTTTAGTGAGTTATGTTGTTTTCACTTGAACAATTCTAACCTCAGTTAAGGCTCAGAGATGCAAAGTATCTGAGAATAATTTAATATTGGAGCAGCAAGGGCTGTGTTTTAAATTAGTTCTGGATAATGCAGCATTCACTAACTATTCCCGTCAACTTTCAGTTCCTCAGGGAAAGTTTACACCAAGTACACTGCAGAGCCCAAAAGCGTTGCATCAATTTGAAACGCTCCCACCTGAAGTGGATACAGAGACAAAGCCTAAAAACTGAAGGAAATTCAGATTCTGCACTTGTCTACATAATTAGAACAAATTTTACATTAATGAATGCCTAATCTCATGTGCGGTCTTCCAAACCTTGGTCCTGCCTCCCGTATTGCTTGCATGTCTTCTGTACATGTCCATGTGATTGTGAGCAGGTGGGTTGGATTTTTTTGTATGGTCTTTGTAGAACCTGGCCCAGAAGAGCATGAGATTAGAGAAAAGGCTTCTGCTTTCTGTTTCAAAATACATAATATCTACTCTTTTATTATTTGTTTAAACTTAGGTATGTGTTGCTGAGCTCTGTGGTCTCAAACCAGGGCTTGTTTGTGCTTGCTGCTGTGTAGGTACAGAGCAATTTAATGAGCATAGCTGTCTTCTGCAAAAGTTCTGTTTCCATTGAAACAGCCCTTCTGCTGAGGTTGTTCCTCACCACTTAGGCTCAACAGATGGGGGGCACTCCAAAACTGCAAGGAAACTGTTTACACGGAGGTGATGTTGTGATTCAACTAGCTCACTTTTACATATGTTAATACAACTTTGCTGAGAATTTGGTCTCCCATTTAAAAAAAAGAAAAAAAAAAAAAGTGGAAAATGCTACTTTGACATACTGGATCCCTTTGGGATTTTGATAGCCAGGGCAGCAGAGTCATTGAATGCTACCTAGGGGTGGGAGGTGAACAAATTTATCTGGAATGTATCCAAATGTAAAGAGAAACATTTCTGGTTTGCATTGATGTTTTGTTTGATAAATGATCTGCCTTGTCTCCCCATTCTTCTATTAGTAGGAAATCATTATCTCATGCAAATGTGTTCTTCCACTGACATTAATGGCTTAAGTAAGCTGGAGTTCATTTCAGATGGTTTTGGCATTTATTGCCTTTTTTACAGAAGTGAAAGAACTCTCTTAAAACTAGTCGTTTTGCTGAGATGCACTTGAAGTCTCAGCCTCTGAAAAGAGATTGTGACTTAAACCACTCCTGAAGCATTTAGTCTAGATTTTTCCTATTACTACTTTAGGAATCCTTCATATTTAAAATGGGGTAACTGTTGGACTTGCTTCAGACCAGAGGTCAACTTCATCCAGTGTCCTGCCTGGCAATGGCTGTATCACATGCTTCATGAAGCTTTTTGCAGAGTTATCCTTCCCGAGCATGTAGCTAAATCATGTCCTGAAGAGGGACAAATCTCTGAAGAGGGATAAACATATATCTGTTACCTTAAACTGGACTTTTTACTGAGAAAATGTATTTGGTTTTCAGACTGAAGGAAATAGCGTAATCTTTCTAGAAGTATTGGTCTCAGTGTGACATTTAGTAAGGGACTGTCTCAATATTAATAAAATGTACTGGGCAGTGTTCATTTCCTGCATTATTGCAATGATACAAGCCTTTGATACTAGTGGTGTTTTCTTAGTGTTGTGTCATAGTGTAGGTCATGTTCACTGACTTTCCTCTAAACCAATTACAAGTTAATCATATGTATTAAAGAATTTTCCAAGTCTGTATTGTAATGTGAGCCTGCTCTGCTGGGTTCATTACTCATTTCTGAGACTCAACATGAAATAATTTTGTAATATTCCTATTTATAAGAAGGACGTGAAATTTGTTTTTTATTTTCTGTATAGACTTTTTTATATTTACTCATTTAGAGTTTTGTTTGGCAAAGTGAGACTTGTTCTTTCTATGTAACAGCAAGAAATCCATTTGTTCAAGGAACAAACATTGTTGGTTCTTATCTGTAGATATGATGTGAAGAAGCAGCATGCTGTACTATTTGGATGTAAAATAGTTTTAGCGTCATAGACCCCCAAAGCAGAGATTTTCTCACCCTATGTAAGACAAGTACAAGGCTAAATTCCAGCCCTTCCTGCTTTTAGGGAAAACTGTAGTACCTTAGCACAGCCTTAAATAATAACTATGCAAAAACCAATACAAATGCTTGAATAGGTTAAGACCTGATTTTAACATATACCCATGAAGACAAGCTTTCTACTCAGCCTTGCCAGCTGTACATATGCTTAGGTTGTCTGAGCATGAGGGAACTGGGTCTGCAGTAAAACTAATAAAAATTAATTCTACTTTATCATGCCGTGTTGATCACAGAGCTGCCAAAGCCTTGGAAGGTGGCCTTTATTAATGCAAGAGGCTTCTGTTGGTTTGTAGAGGAATCCCCAGGTGAGGATAGGGCTTTTATGCATCCTTCCCCAGTTATGGGTTGCCTTTGAAAGGCTAAGGAGAAGCTAAGTGATAGTTTACCTTTTGAAGAGACGGAGGAAAAAGTATTTGCTGGGGTGGGGAGGGGGAAATAAGGGAGGTGGGGCTGTGTTTTCTGATCGTAACATTTAGTGCCACTATAAATTACAGGTCAGATTAGAACATTAAAAACAGACACACACACACACACACACACAAACACACACACAAAACCACAAAAAAAACCCCAAACCAACAAAACACCAAAAACCACCAACAAACAAAAAAGCAAATTAAAAAAATGGCAGAGTCATACCTTGAGAAATGGCTTAAACCACTCTTGTTGCTTTTCTTTCCTGTTTTTCTTTACTGCATTTTAGCCTTTGTATCAGTATATAAGCCCCTAGCATGCTTATGGGTAGAGTTTTAGACCTTGGGCTCTGCCACCTGGGAACGCTGATCCAGCAGTTCAGGCCAGCATCCTGGTGCTCCTTCCTACGCTCTGGAGTGGTAAACAGCAGCCAGGTCCTGAGTGGGGCATCACTCCTTACATGTGTGAAGTCAAATTTGGAAGGCAAGTGACGTAAAGAAACTATTCCACCGGCCATCCCCCCATCCTGCTCCTCTTTGTATATAATCCAAGTCTCTAGCAGGGCTTCTGCTGTTTCACAGTTCTTCTAGTTGGTTTTACTCTTTTTTTCCATCTCCACTGTTGCATTTACTCACAGCTATTTCACCCCAATCTGGCTGCTCAAAATAGACCCCAACCATGCAAAGGATATTAACTTTAAAAACCTTCTTCCTATCAGCAGACCTATAAGGTCTTAGGTGAGCAGATAACTGGTTTTTTTGTCAGTACTCTGTCATGTGGATTCACTGAATACTCTCTTAAAGTATCCAGATGCCCAGCATGTTGGCTCCGTCTCTGTAAAAGAGTAATGTAACGAGTGTCATAAGTAATAGAAGGTAAGGATGGTTTACGTGCTTTTAGTTTAAAAAAAAAAGTTATTAGAACATTATTAGAAATTACTTGAGGGTTGGGGAAAACTGGCAGGGAATAGTAATAGTGGAGAAAAAAAAAATAATCCCACTTTAATGCAGAAGCAAGGTTGGCAGGTGGGCCCTAGAGTAGCGCTGCCCAACTGGCTACATAGGTTTTGGAGGGGGAATGGGAAGGACACAAAGCATCTAAAAGTTTTCTAAGCATGTGTGGTAAACATGCTGTCTGAGTTTCAGTGGTTCTGCAGAAACTCATCTTAAATGGTAAAAAATAAAGAGCAATAAAAAAAGCAGGGACATATCAGTCAGACCAAAAGAAGAAAACAGTATGACAGTTTGGGTTAAGTTTAATGAGTTATTGAGAAACTCGGTGGTAGTTATCACAGAGCTTCAAAATTGCTGAAATATAAATCCTATACTGTTATTAATATTTCAGTCGTTCTCACAGGGAACAGGTCTTAATTTTTCAGTGGTGCACCAGTGAAATAGCAAAATCTATTAAACCCTCACTTTTGTCAAATCCTGCCAAAGAAAACCCAAAACACTTTGGAGAAATTGGCCTCTTAAATTTATAGCAAAAACCAATCACAGGAAATTGGCCTCTCTAGTGCCATACACATTAAATGTGTTATGAATCAAAGTCACTAGAAGTTTCTTTTTGAAACGTGAAAAATGCTGCTATAATATTGTGCTTAGGGAAAAAAAAAAGTTGTAAAGATTCCTCCCTATGGGGAAGTGTTATTGGGGTGAATACTTTGCTGAGACAGGTTTTACAAATTCTCACCACAGCAGTAATGAGTTGGAATGAACTCTTGAGGACTCCTGGGAGTTCCTCATTAAATGCCATCAATTTTTTAAATAAATATTGGGACTACTTCTTTCCCTGGGGTGGGTGGACTTCACTTTCCTAGCTGGAGACTGCTGGAGCATCCTCAGCAGAGGTTACATCCCTGAACTTCAGTCTTTGCAGAGCTGCTGTTTGCCTTCAGTGATGTGTGCTCAGACACCATGCGTTGCAGTGAAAAATAGCTCAGGCAATGAATCCTCCAGGTTCGTGTCTCTTGAGAATATTGCAGAGAAAGTATGACAGTCTAAGCCACTGCTTGCGTTATGGTGCTAATCCTAAAGGTGCAACCTAATTAAAAAAACCCAACAAAACAGTCCCAGCCTTCTCTTTCTTCCCAAAAGCACACATTTATGCAGTGGTTCACATGCCTGGCATGTGGCCACCATCTTTGGGTGGGGTTTTTTGTGTGTTTTTCTGTGTGTGGATGTTTTGACTGCATAAACTAGCGAGAGAGTTGCAGCAACAGGGAGGCAGTGACCAGGGGAGGTTCAATAGCTTTTTCATTTCTGCTTCTATTATGAATAAGGTAGGGTATTTTTGAGACAGCCCATCGGCACTTTTTTCCTGCTGCAGGTATTAGGCAAAGAAAGTTAACAGGAAATATTTGTTCCCTGCTCTGAAAATATTTGGCAGTTACTGCAGTCTGTCACTGACGCAAACCCCACAGTTCTTAAAATTTCTTTCTCTTTTTAGTGATGAGAACCTTTTTCCAGCTCCTGTTTCTCTCTGTTATTGTATCCCTGCATAATTTGTCCCAAACCAGAAATCCACAAGTTAAGCAGATTACCACCTCAGTGGTGACCGATGAAGGGTCTTCCGTATGCTGGGAAGGAGTGGGCTGGTTCTCCCCTTCCAGCCACCATGTCCTGCAGGTGGAGAACCTGTGCTGCAGTGACTGAAACGAAACAAGCTTGTGGGGGCTTACCATAAGGGACAAGCATTCATGCCTCCCGAAGTACCTGAGAAAAATGTAGGGAGGGTTTCTTGTTGCTGAGAACAGCTTGAAAAGGCTCGTCTTGCCCTCAAACCAATGGCCAGAAAAATCAAGTCCAGGTGACATAAACCAGCATTGTTTTAGCTCAAATTGTTTTTCCTTTACAGCCTGAATATTTTTTCCCCTTTCTTACTTTAACACATTGTGTTTGTAACCCCAGGAGTTACTCCTGAT